>LIEC01007566.1:0-24375 GCA_001925005.1 Drosera capensis
ATCCAATGGTGAAAAACGCAAGGAAATGGTAGTTTCCTTTTTTCCTTTTTCGCTTCTTCTATTTTGGATGGGTGGGATGAGCATATTCTTTGCTGCACCAATTGAACAAGGGATCCACCTCCAGCGCCCGACGATACGTTCTTACTACAACAAAATGCACATATAAGCAAATACCGCATCGGAAGCCCCTGTGCATTATTACTACAACAAAATGCATTTCAACAATGGCAGCTTTAGGAGCCACTGCATTCTTACAACAACAAATTAGTTGGCTTCTGAAAACTTTAAACGCCAAAACGAAAGGAAGCCCAGCTGATTCCACGCCAGATGCTGTAGAATCCTGTTTCAATTCCTCCTTGCTCACTCTCGTTTGAGTCGTAGAATGCCATCGAGAATGCACGCTACAAGATACAGATATTACGACGACACTGTCCAATCAGAACTATGCGTAAAAAGATGAGGAATATTGAGTAGGCCTGAGACCGGGAGCAGAGGAATTCGCATTGGAGGATGCCACCATACAGTAGAAAACAGTGCTCTCGCCAAGATGATTCTCTACTTGATTATCATGTTCTGTAACTGAGATGCGGAGCAGGTCATCTTAATCTAAGTCTGAAAAAAGCTCTGAGTCTTCATCTGTTAGCAGACTCTAAGTCTAAGAAAAGCTCTGAGTCTTCATCTGTTAGCAGACATTGCAGGACCCTGGACAGTTTGATTGTTGATTACCGAAAAGAGCTCCACATCTTGTCTGGATTGTATTTTTCCCTCAGAAAGAAAGGTTGTACGGCTATTTTTTTCAGGGTCGGTTTCAGTTTCCTGATTGCCGTTATGATGGGACTTGACCAATGGTCTTTCACATATACATGATGTTGGGAACTCATGGAAGTCACCCTTTCCTGGTCTCATCTCTTCAGGCTCGCCCATGAAACCTCTCTGGCAAGACTTCACCTTCTTAGCAAAGGTGTCCCAGTCCATCTTATGCCGGGACATCAACAAAGAACTTAGCCGTTTTGCATTGGGCCTTATTGTTCTCTTGTGTCCCATATATCTCCTGAAATGCACATGAGAATTAACCAGTAAGAATCCAATAGGGTAAACGATACAAATAGAGCAAAATTTGACATCTCGTTTAGAGTAAATCGTCCCTGGATATATACAATTCAGTTGCAATGAACCTGTCAATTTTTTCTTCAGGTAAATAATCCTCCATCTAGTATGTAAAAAAGTTATGGTAAATAATAACCTTTGGCCAGCAAGAAGCTTAGCCATATTGCCATTGTTGTTGGTGACAAAAACATCACTCTCCTCGCAGACGACATAGTCAATGGCAGCAAGCCGTGTGGAAAAAGGAAGAAAAGGATTCAATCGTTCGCCGGCAAGGATCTCCTTTGTGTACAAATTAGGGAAGAGTTCTCTAAGAGGCTGCAGGGTCTTCTCTCCTCCATAAATTTCGCCAGATGCAACATAAAGAAATGTATGGTTCTTGAAGCCAAGTGCTCGCAACATCAATCCTACTTCATGAGGGGTAAGAGGGCACTTGCCTCGCCGGCGTTCTTCACCCGTCAGATCCTGCAGAAAGTCAAGTAAAATAAACATGTGCACAACAACAACAAAAAAGAAAAATAGAGGCCAAGTTCAATCCACCGATCCCAAGAAAACGCTGGGAAAATAAGAACCATCATTACACTGGAAACCAAGGGCCACACCCTCGCATGAATATGAATGCAAAAAACTTAGTATCTGCTTTACTAGGTAATATTTTCTGGGTTTTCTTCTGATAGTCTAGAAATTCACAAAAGTTACACTTTGTAACAGCTAGTTCGATCTCGTGATTAGGTCAACCCGTATGATGATTCGATTTACGCTGGTCTGAGCTGATGATGCGGGACTGATATGAGGATGCATCGAACGATTGCACATCAGAAATCAAGAAAACGCCGTTAACCGGGAGACCAAGATGTGTACCTTGGATGTCCACTCTGACGCTCAAATCAGTATGTGTTTGATCTGGGTGAGAGAATAAGATGAAGTGTACTGAATGTGACTAAGTTAGTGAATGAGAGAAGATACCACATTGGGAATGACGAAGAGTATTTATAGGGATGAAAAACCTAATTGGGTAGGCTTTTCCCATATATAACTCATTTTTCTTGTGTTGACTATTTTTCTCATCAATGGAAGAAGTATTTGACTTGATTTACCATTCACCATAACTTTGACTCGAGTGACCATCAATTACATTTGAACTATTTTCAATATATTAAAATTAATTTCTTTATCCAATGTGTAGGATGAACTCACTGCAACACCACTTTGTTGAATGATTCGGTCAAATTGTTTTCTTTCCTTGAGGGGTAAAAGAGAGAGCTACAAAAGCAGCGTTGCTTTAGCAAAGCAACTGCTGCCCCACCGTATCTTTAGGGTTTTCCCTTTGAGGATTTTAATTGCACAAGTGAGAGGGTGGTTGTCCAATGAGAGAGCCCTCAAAGTACTTCCAGAGAAATAAGTCAGAGAACATGACATTGTATCATGCTCATTTATCTTCATGTTCATTTAACTTTATTTCCTCGAGGTACGCTGAGCTACAGATTCAAATTGACTCAGGTGCATTTGTGCCAGTCTTGTCCAACGTTTCCTAAAAGCAATATCGATAATCAAATTGATAATTGAAAAATCTAACAAATTACAAAAGATCGACACTCACCGGCAAGGTTGACCAACGTTTTCTAATCTCAGCTAGCTCATTTCTTTCTTTTTCACCTCCATCATAGTAACATCCAGAGAATGCCAGCATATCAGGCTCGAATCTGTAGGAAATGTTCTATAAGAACCGAGGAATAAATATAGGAATAAGACTAGTTTTCGCAATGAATGATTTTATCTAAAAATATGAGAAGAAAGTCTTTATATGCTATATAAAAGATCTCCCATCATCATCAATGCAATTTTTATTAGGAACCTTGTTTAATATAAAGCACATAATCAACCTGGTTTACAATAACCATCACACACATGAGGATGATGTGTTAAAATTTTGTGAATGCCAGATGCAATGTACATCTGGCCCAATGACAGCAGAGAGGACGCAACACAAGAAAAGTGAACCTGAGGGTAGTTTACGATGAAGGATCAAAAAAATTGTTGAAACATTAGAGCAGCCTGGCTCGTCTCAACTGTTCTAAATGACCATTGAATCGAACTAAACAGTAAAACAGTTTTCACCAGTACACAACAAGAGTCAAAGCAAAAACTGTTGAATCGATCTTCTAGACATTTTCTTATATCAAACAGATACTGGCAGAAGGTAATCAAGCAAAACTAATCCCCAACATGTCGTTGCTTTCAAAGATAAATATTTAGAACTTTTTTGTGATTTTTGAAAATCAGTCTTAGCCTGAAGCAATTCAAGATCATTAATTCAAGGAAACGTCAAGTGAGGCTATGAACTCAAAAGCCAATGGAAAAGAATACACAATGGAGTGGATTCTAATATGCTCTACTTATCAACTTCAATAAACCATTATCCTTCAGTTACCAATACCAAGCTTTATTTATGTAAAACCAGTGTTCAAGGTAAGTGATGGGGATTCCCTTTGTTGATTTTGGATTGATAATTGTATAGCATGATAAATTATTTTAAAAAATATATCTTTTAAGTTCTTAGAACCTAATAAAAATCACACATAACACACTACATCAGGAGAAGGGTTCAAATTTATCAAAATGTCACGACAAACCTTGGGATAAGTCATGAGTTTTGTGTAACTATTCATATTGATTAAGTTGATTCATGAAATGTAAGATAAGGAAGCCGGTCAATTTCTGCAAATACTCTATTCATAGGTGGCCGACCACATTCAAATCTCAACCGTCAACACACATCTAGAATCAGGATATTCGATAGTCCATAGAAAGAAAACAAGCAAACCTTAAGTGAATTGCAATGTAACGGTTATCCATCTTCCGCATACTTGCAACAAGTTTTGCACCGAATTCCGCAACAGACTTTTTAAATCTGAGAGCATGATAGTTGACCCGGCAACGCAACTTTTGAAGCTCTTCATCTAAATCATTCGCAAGCCTGTAATCGAACTTGGTCAGCTGGACCACCTGCAGATATTGATAAGTTAAAGGTTTCCCTGGAATGAAATATGAAAAGCATGGCTAATAGCACAATTGATGAGATTAGCTAACACTCTCATTGTAGTTTCCAGAGATTAGACTACAGTTGATATATTTATACAATCAAAATTAAGATTTAAAATTTGGGCTGTAAAGGATGTCCGTAAAAAAAGAAGAAAAAAAAGGTAAGATTTACAACAAAGCCAAAATGTAAAAAAAAAAAATGATGACATTCCTAGTCAATTACAACTCCGGATAATGGAAAAAGAAACGGTGTGCTTAGGTAGTCAACAGTCCACAAGGAAGTACCCATTGGATGTTTGTTCATAAATTTGAAAAAAAAAATTCAAAACCTTCAGGAATTTCAGGAAATCATCCATCAAACCCCTTGGAGGTATAAAGGCTTGCAATAGGAAAAAAAAAAGAGAAAATTGGATAACAGAAGTAAATATTATTGAAACTTGATCACTAGAACGAATGTACTACAAAGTCTTCTTACATGTCTTCTTCGGAGTATTGGAAGAACTTGATCTAAGTAATCCTCTGGAGTTGATCTCCTTGGCACCCGCATAGTATAAGGTGGCTTTTCTAGTGATCTCATATATTTGTCTGGAACTCGTTTAACAATTGTCACATCCTTGGCGAGAGAAGATATGAACCAATCAACATCAAAAATATCTTTGAAGTCGCTGCATGCCCCCAAAAGAATCTTCAGGTGACAAATAACTAAGATCGATGAGCAGTGATGAGCAGAACATGTAAGGACCTCAACGTACCTTTCATCTTTCCAAAAGGAATGGTGATCGAGCTCAGGGACAACTAGTGTTGCATTTAATATCCGAGCTACCACTACAGCATCTGTTATCTAGGAGCAGAAATCAGCCATTAACAATTATGAATTACCTGATTCATATGAAAGGAGATTGGAAACAGGCTTTAGTAAGCTGAGAACTTACTCCTGTCCGTTGTTGATTCAGTCCTCCACTAGCTGCAATCAGCAAGTAGCCGTTGGAATTTCTCTCACGCACAGGAGCTGCATCAAAAGGAGAAGGAGCAAATAAATATTCTAACATCAATGAACTCTTGCCAAAGTGAAGATCATGCCCAAGTGAAAATTGAAGACTCAGAACACAACTAATGATATTTTATGAAATCGATTCACATAACGAACTGCTGGTCTGCAGCTAAGAGCAAGTATAAGAAGACTAAACAGGAGGCCTTATACATGCCTCACACCATTTGGGGTGGGGGGGGGGGGACTGTACTTGGATCCGTGAAATGAGTTCCAGCAAGGACGTTCTACTTTATGCTAGACAATAATAGATGATCATGCTCCACTTTGAATAGATAGAGAAATGAAGTGTTAATTACACAATTACAAAAGCTTGGCGAAGACACAGAACAGTTTAAATGAGATCTTGATGGTGTCTGGACATAGATGGAAATACTTGTCCATCATTCATGTTGAGAGAAGGATTTATTCTAATATAGAAGAAGGGGAAAATGATAGATATAGAGTTATGCCAGAGACCCTTATGGAAAACATATAATATGAATACTTATAAAGTATATGACATAATAAAGAAACCCTGGTAAACAACCACACATCCTTCTCAACAATTCATGACAAATTTTAGGCAATCTAAGCACCATTTTACATAACAATCACATGGAATCCTTGAGTGACCAACTTACATGCAAAATGGGGACCTCTTTTACTGCATCCATAGTAGAGGCTTGAATATTTAGATTTCCATATATTAATTGGTTCACGCGGACTTCTGTCCTACAATTCAACAGGGAAACGCTGTAATATTGCAACCTGTAACACTGACCTACATCACAGAGAAACTATAGCATTTAAAATTTGTGAACTGGATAATAAGGAGAACTGGAGAGTAAAAACTAAAAAAAACCCCGATGAGCAGAATAATGTTAACGATCCCTTGATGAAAATCTGAAATACAGACTAGATAGATCTACGTCCAAGGCCGAAGGCAACAAAATCAGAAATTCATAAAAGAAAGACCTAAATAAACAGAGGAGAAGAATAGAGGATCACACCCTACACCCTAAATTTCAGAGTGGAAGAGGGTAAGAACTGATTGTTAATATTTCATCTGCCTCTGAGAGTATCATACAGGAACAGAAGCCGCGTGTCGAGTAACAAGCAAATCAAACTCAAAGCAAAGAGCATCAACGCATAAAACGGAGAAACAAACAAAACGGGGGAAAAGACAAATAAGATGGCATCTGAGGTTTGCAAACAGCCAACAAGCATTGTTTTGGTTATGATGCTAACGTTTCTTTTGGAGCTTAGATACACTCGCATAACTACACAGCTTCTTGCCATTACTTTTATCAGTATTCTGATTTCTCAATAGCCAATACCCATAATCGGCCGACCCATCTCTCCTGCTTGGACACAACCACTAGCCCTCTCGTAACCTTGCAATCACCCAAACCATCCTCCATTGTAAATTCTATGTCTAACTCCTTCACATTGGCATTTAAAGGAGAAAATTAGGAAATGGAGCCATGTACAAATACACAGATAAAATGGGTGCATACTGATTTTTTGAAGTATCCTAATAAGATTGAATAGTTTAAACTCGAGGGAACAGCTGATAAAGGAATATGTATGGGACCTTTGGGTGTTAAATAAAGAAGTATATAGAGAAAAAGAAGATGAAAAGGTGAAAAAAGGGAGAGAGGTCATGAGGTGCAACACACATTCTAATCAAGGAACAAGGGGTTTTTTGTTTAACTCGTCATCCATGTGATCTGTATCTAGCTAAGCCTATTAACAATCTTGTAAGTTCATGTTGAGATACAAATAATATAATGAACCAATTAGCATCAGTTCTGACTTTTGATAAAATTGATATCCCGGCATATCCATTATATTATTTGTATCTCAACGGTTCACATTTGAGGAAATATGCGATAGCATTGGTTACATCAAAATACCAGCGTGTTAAGTTGAAGACTTGGACATCCTAACCAACTCTAAAGTACCTACGTGTAGAGCTGAAGGTCAAAATCCACATCCCCTATAGTTTATGTACATATACATATGTTATAATGGGTCTAGTATCATAAGTTCAGAATTTTGGAAGAATTAATTTCTCGACATGATATCAGAGAAGGTATGACAATGAGATCGCGAGTTCGAATTTTACAATTTTTATTTATGATGTGTATGTACTGTTCGTTTGACAATTGGTTTGTGTTGGGACAGTGTCTCCTATAACATCTCGGGAGATAATGAAATGGTTTCTAATATATTTGAGTTGTTTTTAGCCTTTTCAAGTGGCTTTTAGTATTCTAAGATCATTTTAAGACCCTTTTAATAGATTCTTATGTTTTCAAGCTATTTCAGGTTGTTTTATGATGTTTTTACAATCTTTCATTTGTTTCCGAGTGTTTTAAAGGGATTTGAGTTGTTTAATGGTGTTTTTTACAATTTTCATGTGTTTTTAAGTGTTTTAAGATCATTTCAAGGCTCTTTTGATAGATTCTTCCATTATGAAGAGATTTGAGATTGTTTTATGATGTTTATTATCCCTTTCCATTTTTCTTGTAAACACTTCAGGCCCATGTGGGCTTTCGCTTGAGAGGAGTGCTAAGATACATATATTATAGTAGGCCTATTACCTCCAAATCGAACTTTTGGTAGAATTGATTTCTTGATGGTTCAATCCTCTGAGAAGAAGATGAACTATATTCAATGGCACAATATGTCTAAAGTTGAAGTGGGTAAAACCTTACATCAAAATTCATTCTAGGTTCCAAAGAAACCATATCAATTATAATTAGACCAGCAAAATTCATTCTTTTTAATTAGTCAACTACTCTCATCGACATTAACAGCCAACATGACTGCTACAAACTGCACCACTTCTTCCCACGAACTACACCATTTTTTACTTACAAAATGCATTCACAGAAAGAAGTGGTGCAGTTTGCAATAGCGAACACGGCTATTGCTGCAACACCAATGATTTTCCTTATATATATATAGGGGTTGCAAAAGATAGTCAAGAAGCTGCTACAAGAATCAAAAATATCATTTTAAGTTGTGTTTTTTGCTATTTTGGTTTTGTTTTTTTTTTTCCTTTTATAATTGTTCAACAAACAAGATGATTAAGGAAAAACGTTGAAAGAGATGAAAAATATCACTTTTGTAACAACCCATGTCACAAAGGTAAAATTTCATAAGTAAAGAGAAAACCATATTATCTTGAATGTCATGGTTAATTTTCTTTCTGTTAGGTTGATTTATTAAATATCACAAACACAATCCATGCCATTCCTACCATAAAATGATATTTTTTTGGACTTTGCAGCACGGTACTGACGGCCTTTTGCAACATAAAAGGTTTTCCTATATATATGTGGAATCATGGAAAATCAAACTATGCGGTATGCACAGCAAAGACTAAGAATAAGAGCAGAACCATGTGTAATAGAACTACAGAAGAAAAAAAAAACAAATAGGGAAGTAAGAGTAAGAGTTACCCATTTTAGATAAAAACTGGGTTTCATCAACCTCTGAGAGTACCAATCAATATCGGAAACAACATGCCCAGTAAACAAGGAAATTAAACCCAGGGCAAAGAGCATCCACCCACAAACAATGGACCAAGAAAATCGCTTCCTCCAAATTCTGCAGCAACCAATGTTGAAATCATGCAGCTCCAGATGCTCCCTTAGACAATTGCAGTGCTTGGTGAAATATCCCTTGTCAATTTTCCAATTTCTCAACCCCCTGAAACCACATGCCTTACCAGCTCCCATCTCTCCTCCTCCTCTTCCACCGACACTGTCAGCAGCCCTCTCATAATCTCATAATCACCATTCAAACCCACTTTGATCCTTGAACAACCCAGATAAGCAGATACCAACCAAACCTAAAAAAAAAAAAATGCAACTACTGACTTGGAGAAGGAATAGAAATTTTCATAAGAAATTACTTGTAAAGAGAAATGCAACACAAAAGTCACCTAAAACTGCAGAATTTTGATTGGATATTGTGTATTAGTGTTAACATGGTCGCACCCTTCCTCAAAGAAATATTCAATTTAGAAGGAAACAGATTTTCAGAAAGGAGCACGGCTTAACTACAGAATTCCAAGAAGGGCTACCTGATCCTTGTACTACCTCTTCTGAGTACGCTTGACTACAAAATTCAAATGGAATCCAGTGCATTAGTGCTAGTATTGTTGAATCCTTCCTTGGAGCAATACCAATTTTGGGAAAGGCGCCAAGCTTTCCCCGGTGCAAATACTGGTAATGAATGGTCCATGTGCAACACAAGGACTTTCATAAGGCCGCTCATCCTAGTATTATTAATGCACGCCCATGCACGCTTTACCCGCCGAGTTTTAATAGGATCTAGCACATTAATGTTGGTATAACTCACCTTTTCTCAAGCAATTATAAAATGCAGAAGGAAACCGAATTGGTTGAAACAAAGTCTACAATCATATGCATAAGTTCGGCAAAAAGACACTGAAGCGAGATTTGCTTCGTTTCATTTCGGTTTAGCAGCAACACGGCAACTACTGAGATTCAAAATGATGATCGTTGCATATCACGGCGATGAACTGAGGAGCCACGAAGCACAAGAGTGAAGATAGATAAATAGAGAAGGGGTGTAAGCGGTTCGAGGCTTACTATTCCGGCGAAGAATGCGGTGAATACTACGGCGTCGGCAGCGGGTGGGCTAGGGTTTGGATTGATGCTTTCTCGCTGATGTTGTTGGAATGTGTCGACACTGTCAAAAGAGTGAGATGAGTGGAGATCTGACAGGCTTGGCAAAAGTCAATCCGACATGGAGGGCACGCTGGATACCTTGTTTGAAGCAGTTGATAAAAACAATCGATTGACTATTAAAAACAAATCAGAGTTCGATCTCATACATAGCATCTCATCAACTCAAATCCCCAAATCTCAGTCGTCTATTCGAGGCTAGACACGGATCTTCTCCTTCTCGACCTTCACCGCCACCACTAGCCCCCATCACCGATTTACCCAACCCAACATCACCCCATCAAACCCCATCCCTCGAACACCACCACCACTCGAATCCGAACACCTTACGTATACCGATCCTTGTTGCTGCTCGCTGTCGCCGACAATGATGACGAGGGCAGGAGGAACCTATCTCGACAGATATGGAGGTCTCAGCCAGGAGCGGAGAATGGGGATCTCGACAGCAGCGGCAGAAACGAATCCACTAAATTTTTTCTGTTGAGAGTTGAGTGAGAGATAGATGAAATTGATCGACGGAGACGATGGCGAAGACGGAGGCGACGGTGGAGGAGATGGAGGAGAGGGGAAAGTGGTGGCGGTGAGAGTGAAATTCGACGAGCAGAGGAAATTCGCCGTGGGATTGCAGGGGATGGAATTCCCGGCTGTAGCTTTTGATACAGCACATGGGTGTATGGGATGGAGATCCAACGGTTCCCATTAATTGTGTCGTGGGGTTTAGGTTTTTTTGTTAATATAATTGTTTTTATGGGTTTATAATTTTTCATTCAAATATTTTTAAATTTTACGAAAAATTATCTGATATTTTAAAAAGTTTAAAAAAAACTCAAAAATATGCTAACGGAATCATAATTATCAAAAACTATAGTTTTAATTATTTTTTTCCATTTTGTCGTGTCCTCCTCTTTCTCTTCTTCTCCCACCACCACCAATCCTCCACGTCAGCATCCACCACCTCTGACCACCCTAGCTGTCGACCACCATCACATCTAACTGTCTTCGTCGTCGACCACCACCTCGAGAACCAGTGAACCCATTCGTCGATGACCTCGTCATCTCCGACTACTCTTTGACTGCAACATTCTGAGCAAGACATAGAGATAAGAAGGGTTGAAGAGGAGCTGGATGCTGCTCGATCCCCACACCACGGCTCCTTGTCTCCTCCATCATCGACGCTTTCCGACAGAGTGATTGTAATTGAAAATGGAATCGAAATTGAATTGGATTGTGTTGCTCAGTTTGGGATTCTAAGAAGGATTGGATTGGATTGTTACGTAGAATGAAATGATCGTCTATGTATGTGTTTAGTTGTTCTTGGATTGTGGAGAAAGGTTGATTTGATTAGAATTGATGAGTGGATTGTTCTTTTGTGCTCATGGTAATATTTGGATGATCTTCTCAGAGAGAAATGAAGTGTTGTTTATTGTGCAATGATTATGTGTCTGTGACTTTTATTGGACTAGTGATTACTGAAAAGATGTGGGATGGAATGATCGTTTTGTTTTTTATTTTGTTCTAGGAATTTTTTTATTTTATCTATACGTTTTATTTTATTTTGTTCATATTTTTTTATTTTAAATTTTGTTTAAACGTTTTATTTTATTTTATTCAAATTTATTATGAAATAGAGTAACAGTTCAATTTAAAACAGGATGACATTTTTTTATTTACAGCACAAGTTATTGTGTGATAATTTTGGAACAAAACGTTTGTTCTGAAGCTTCATTTCGAAACAAAAAAACTTGATTAAAACATCAAATATATAAAAACCTCATTCAAAACGATGATTTCTATACAATTTACATTGATTTCTTCGTTGAAAACTTATAAACTACATGATTTTCTCATACAAAGAATATACATACACTTGAAAAATATACATACACCTCATTTAACATAATAATTTTCTCGATCAAAGAAACAAAACGAAGCGCCAAAATCTAATCACAAACAAAAACAAAACGGTAGAACAAAAAAAAAAAAAAAAAAAAAAAAACAAAACGACATTACAAAACAAAATAGAGTAGGAGAATAAAAAAAATGGTAATACAAAAACAAAAACAGAATGACAATACAAGAATAAAATAGAGTGGCAAGTTTAATTAAAACAAAATAGAGTGTATAAAAAATGAAACAGAACGTATATACAAAAACAAAACAGAGCACATGTTCAAAATGAAACAGGACGACAATTAAGTAATCATTATATAACTCACATAATCTGATAGGTCCGATTGAACCAAAACAAAACGCATATAAAAAAACGAAAAAAAACGCATTTATAAAAATAAAACAAAACACATCTAAAAAAACAAAACTGAATACATTTACAAAAACAAAGTAGAAAACATGTACAAAATCAAACATAGCGACAGTTAAATAATCATTATAACTCGCATAACTCTAGTCTGAACCATGCTCAACTCAACTGTAGACCTGTACAAACTAGCTTCCATTGAAGCATCTCACACATTTCTACATCATCGTCGGAATCTTTGATCGGAATCTAAAATATCGTCGGAATCTTTGCCGGATCCAGTTACGTTGTCGGAATATGAAACAAAACATCTGAACAAGAACAAAACAGAGCGCATGATAAATGATAAAATAGAACGTCAGGACAAAAATAAAATAGAACATCTGTATAAAAATGAAACAGAGCGCATGAACAAATGAAATAGAACGGATGAACAAATGAAATAGAACGCATAACAAACGAAACAGAACGTAGGAACAAACGCAACAGCGTATGAATAAAAAACGAAACATAATATCAATACAGGACTCTACACCATCAAATCTCAACATCACCAAAAAATGAAATAGAGCACATGAACAAATGAAACAAAACACATGTACAAATGAAACAGAATGACATTAAAAAAAAAAAAACCACTACCATATCACACACAAACACCATCAACTAATCCCAATCAGACCGTACTGGTTCCAAATCCTCAAGATTAGTATACGTCTTTATCAAACCTATCAGAGTCATCGAATTAGACCTCGCATGTCCGCCTTCTTGTTTCCAATCTACTATTGTAGATTAAAGCTACACAAGAGATGATACTGTAGCACTTGACCTTGGGTCTAATGAGACAATCAAAAATCTAACAAGACGTAGCTGTGTGCATCATCCAATGTCAAACCTTGGCATCATCATCACAACATGAATAAAATCAGGACATCCCTTTATCCACCACTAAACAATGTACTCGATTTATATGATTCGAACCTAATATCCAACCTATACCTAAAACTAATCTTGATCAGACGGGGGATAGTTGGAAGAGAAGAAGGGGGGCAACTGATCTTGCCAACTCGTAAGTCCTGAACTCGTCTTTCTCGTCCACGAACACCTTGCGGCTCCCTTAGCTAACCGATTGATATCGTACTTGGCCAGATTCAGATCTTCCCTCTTTAATCCCTTCACAACGAGTCCCATTCATGTCTTGATTCTCCCCAACTATATCTCGTTGTCCTTGTGAGGTTGCGTGCGACGTGATGGCAATGGATTTGGGGTTGTGAGGTTTTGTTCTTGCATCATCGCAGCAGTGGTAGTAAATGGTGGACTCCAGTGATTTGGAGAGGAATGTGAGGAGCAAGAAGGAGAGAGAGTGTATGTTTTTGTGATTATTGTTAAAAAATTATATGTTATGATCATTTATTATAAATTTTATTTTATTTAAGGTTTATTTTTTCTCAATAATATTTTTTTAGAATTTTTATAATTTTTTTTTTATTGAGAAGGGCTTTTGTACAGCCCATTTGCTGTACCTCTTGGTATAGCCGGGGATCCATATTCGGGATTGCAGAGGGAGGCTTGGATGATATCTCATGGAAATTAAAAATTATTGCTTTTTTGTTATCAAATGTTATCTCCCATAAATTGTCATTAAAAAAAAAAAACAAAATCAATCAATGTTTTACTTAGGACAGCACGCGAATGTGCATCGGTAAGACCTTTGAGCTGCTGAGGATGTACAACATGAAGCTAAACCTTATCAAATGTGCCTTTGGGGTGGCCTAAAGGAAGTTCTTGGGGTACCTGATTATGCATCTAGGGATTGAAGCCAAGCCTTCATAGATCGATCTGATCTTGAACATGTAGCGCCCCCGCCCCCTTCAAGAAGGATGTGCAAAAACTCTCGAGCAGCATCGTGGCTCTGGGTAGATTTATATCACGAGGCGTAGAACGCACCCTCCTCTTCTTCAAGGCACTAAGGGGGGCGGACGACAAGATAGAGTTGGATCAAGCCTGCTAAGAAGCCTTCAAGCAACTAAAACAATACCTCCTAAAGGTACCCTTGGCAATGTCATGATCTCGGCTCTGACCTTGGCAATGCCCCTCAATATATCCGAGGTCGAAGTCTTATCAGACTCCTGCCTCGTGGTCAAACAAATAAAAGGAAGGTGCGAGGTCGGGCAAGAGCTGAAGGCACACTTGGAGATGCATAATTCTTTATGCAAGAAATCCATCGATCTGTAGGTATGCCAAATTCCTAGGGGGAGATTGGGATGGCGTACACCCTCAACAAACGCTCCTCAGGATCAAACAAATGGACTTGTGAAAAGCTATACACCGAAGTGGTCAAAGCCCCGAGGAGACTCTCGAAAAGAATCAACGTCATTCGGGTCTAAACAACCTAGGTGGACTCCATAAGGTCGTTCCTCGAAGATGGCCCCCTCCCCGACGACTCCAGAGAAGCACAACAGATGAAAAGAATAGCCCCGGAGTACCTTATCATTAGCCTCGACCTCTACAAAAGGTCATAATCCATGCCCTTGCGAAAATGCTCTAGGTGAAGAGAGGCCAACGACGGGGTTCTGGAGGTCCATGAAGGAGTCTCGGGAACAATCATTTAGCCCAAACTTTGGCCTTCAGATGTGTGAGGCATGGATACTACTGGCCTACGTTACTAACTGATGCAAATGAGTTGGTCATGAAATATGACCAATGCCCAAGAAAGGCCAACCTAAACAAGAAACCAGCCACAAATAGGACCCCGATCAAAATCCCTTGGCTCTTCGCATAGTGGGGAATTGACATCCTGAGACCATTTCCTCTGGCTCAAGGACAAAAGAAGTTTAGGGTAGTAGCGGTTAAATACTTCACAAAGTGGGTCGAGATCGAAGCTATGGCCAAGTAGTCCAGAGCTTCGTGGGAATCAATTATCTATAGATTCCACGTTCCGAAGTTCCTAATCTCGGTTAATGGAACTTAGTTCACAAGCTCTAATTTTGTTGATTTCAGTGAAGAAATGGCATCGCAAAGGTTTGCCTTTGTCAAACATCCAAGATCAAATGGTCAGGTCGAAGCTATCAATAAGGAGATCAAACAAGCCTTGGCAAAGAAGCTAACCTTGGCAAAAGGACTTTGGGCCGAAGAGTTACCTTCGATTCTGTGGGCATACCGAAGCACCCCAAAAAGGTCCACCAAAGAAACATCGTTCTCTCGTGCCTTCTGCATCAATTTCCATCCTTTGTTTAGACGAATTTCAATTGGTCTTATAGTTGTAATTTGAGATGACTTGCTATGTGTTTAGTAGGAATTGTTTGTGTCGTATTGTAACAATGGTAGCATGAATTTGACTATGGCTTAGTGTTTGTGACTTTGTCATGGATTTTATGAGACGTGATTTTTATTTTTAATAGTTTCATATTCATCATTTGTGGTATCATTTCATGTCTTGAATTTAACAATAATTATTTGTCTATTATAGTTGGACTGACCATCTAATTATGCTAGGGAAGTATATATATGCAATCAAGTCATTCTCTTTTGGTTGATGTTTGTAGTAATTCGATAGGTTAATGGCTTTTTCTTTTGGTTAATCTATTATCACATGAAAATGAGCATAATTTGGTGCTAATCTGTGTTAGGCAAATATTGTGGGGGGTTAGAAAAATAGTCATAATGCGACATGTTTAGTCTATATTATATTCTCTTTTGGGCATAGAGTAATTATGTTCATTTGGTTATGACATGCTCAATGATAACCAGTAGGTATATCGTCAAATCTCTTTCTTTTTTTTTCAAGCCTTATTATAAACATCTATCATAATAGAACATGAAATGAAAATTCTTTGTCTATGATTAAAATTCTGACAAGTGAAGACTACAAAGGCCATATGTTTGTCAAACTTGATTCAATCTCATAAAAAATTCTCAATAAATCCATTTTTATTTATTTTCACTCTTTCTCTTAGTTCTTTTTCTTCTCAACACCTCCCCCCCCCCCCCCCCCCTCCCCCCCCAAAATTTTATAGAAAGTTGATAGTTTTTTATTATGAAAAGGTCGTTCTCTGCGAGATTGACTCGTTCTTATCACCGCCATAATTTTATTATAATTGTGTTGTGTGAAGTAGTACAAATTCAATTTGTAGCACCTTGCCATTGGTTCTATCAAATTTTGATAACGTTATCAGAAAACGGTGTGAATCATTTTGAGTTCTATTAATTTTCTCTTTTTGTCTTATTTATCAGGAGCTTATCAGCTCGTATGCGATTATGAAGCAAGCTTGAAGGAAATGCATTTAAGTATCAAAACAACAAGAAGAACGAGGAGAAGTGTTATCGTCATCAAAAATTCTTAATTGTCATATTGGTGAGATCTTTCCAACTTTAAATATGGCTGATGTTTTGAATGATCAAAATGGTATTCCAAATGCTCATTTATAATCGCAAACTTAGACAATTAACAAAATATGATGATAGTTATAAATCTCCTTTGTGTATTATTTTTCTGATGTGCACGGGAATTTTAAGCTCAATTCTGATTTTTTGTAAAAATTACCAACTTTTCATCGTTTTCCCGGTGAACTTCCTCATATATATTTGAATGAATATAGAGTGGTTTATGCTAATATGAAACCGGATGGGGTAACAGATGAAGTGATTAAGCTTAGAGCCTTTGCTTTTAGTGTTCATGACGCTGTAAAAAAATTGGCTTTCTGACTTACCTAAGAGACCAATTAATATATGGAGGCAAATTCAGTCTTTATTTCTTGATAAATATTTTCCAACATCAAAAATTACAAACAATTCAAAAGCAAATTTGTTTCATAAGACAGAAAAAGCAAGAATTGTTGCACGAATATTTGGACGTTTCAAATGTCTCATCTCAATTTGTCTCATTCAGCAATTCCCCGAATATCTTCTGATACTTTATTTCTGTCATAATCTATCTTCAAGATAAACAACCACGAGTGGCCAACAAATTTTAAAATATATGGCTGCTAATTCCTAAGATTTTAATCGCGATGATGATTTCTCTCGTGTTGTTCATGAAATGTCATCTTTTTCAAATTCCGCTGATCCAAACCTTGACCGTTTAATAAACTTGCTTACAATGGTTTTCCAAAATAGCAATAATCTCTTCAAGGTCATGCAACTTATATGTGTTCTACCCTTAACGATTGTGAACACGTTGATGCAGTGGAAAATTTTTCTGGTCTTCCAAGACAAGAAGATTCTCAAAATGTAACTTACAATGAAGGACGGTGCAATCATCAAACTTCATGGGGAGAAGCGACAATCAAAATTTGCAACCTCTGAATTTCAACAGTTCTCCACAAGGAGTAAGTCAGCAAAAATATCAAAAATCAAATTCTTCAAAATGATAATGAACCATCTTTAGAGGAATTAATTAAAGTATGTGTAAAAGCTTAACAAGGTTCCAAGAAGAAGTTCGCTCAAGTATCTTTAATTTTGAAAGTCAAATGAGCTAATTATTTCAAGAGGTGAAGAATTTAAAATCTCAAATGTCTAATCAACTTTCTTCATAACCTTTAAGTCCATGTGTAAATGCAAATGCAATTACTTTAAGAAATGGAAAGTAGTTGAAAAAGCTTGAAAGAGAAAAAAAAAAAAAAAAAAAAACAAGTTGAACCTGAATTGAAAATCAATCCAACTAATGATTTCAACAAAACTGAAAATAATTCAAACAATCTAGAAATTTCAAAACCAAGTTAAGTAAATGAAAACCATTTGAATCCTCCATATCCTAGTCGTTTGTGGCCAACGATAAGAAAATGGAACCCGAAAAAGATATTCTTGAACTTTTCAAGAAAGTGGAAGTGAACATTCCTTTATTAGAAACAAACAAGCAAGTTCCTCGATATGCTAAATTTTAAAAAGGAAATGCGCAGTAATAGAAGGAGACTAAAAGGTAACGTAAATATTACAATTGACGAGAATGTTTTGGCTGTTTTATAGAACAAGAAGATCCAGGAATGTTCACAATACTATGTATCATTGGGGATATTGAGATAGTAGGATGTATGCTTGATTTGGGAAAATCGATCAATGTAATGTCATTATCAATTTATAAATCCCTAAATCTTAGACCATTAAAACCAACAAGGGTTGTCATACAACTTGCTGATAGGTCAGCAGCACATCCTGTGGGTCTTGTTAAGGATGTTCTTGTCAAGGTTAATGATTTGGTTTTTCCAGTAGACTTTTATGTACTTAAAATAGAGGATGGGCATGGTCAGTCTTCCATCTCTATACCTATTTTGTTAGGATGATCATTCCTTAGAACAACCAATACAAAAATAGATGTAAATAATGGAACTCTCTCCATGGATTTCTATGGAGAGATAATTATCTTCAAAATCTATGATGCTATGAAACATCTCTATGATGAAATCCACTTTGTCTACATGATTGATTCAAATGACTCATTCACTTCTTTGAAAGATGAAATGTTTGAGTTCAACAATGAAGAATTTCTCAAAACAATATTGAATCTCAACACAAACGAGTATGAGCTAACATATTGCAATCATAAAAATCTAGAAGAAGAATTAAACCAACTTCAAAATGAAATATATGTTTGCAACGAGTATGAAAATCGTCCATATATTCCAGAGCTATCGATAAATCATGAGAAGATACTCCCATCAATAGTCAACCCAACTAAACTGGAATTGAAACCATTACCTCTACACTTAAAATATGTATATTTGGGTGATGGAGAGGCACTATTAGTAATAATTTCTAACAAACTAACTCTTGATAAAGAAGAAAAGTTAGTAAATATCCTTAAAACTAACGATTTCTTATATTAGAGGGATTAGCCCTTTCACCTGTATGCATAGAATCTATTTGAAAGAAAATGCCAAACCATCACAGGAAGCTCGACGTCATTTGAACCCTCCTATGATGAAAGTTGTGAAAAATGAGATTTTAAAGCTTTTGGATGTTGGAGTTATATAACCAATCATTGATTCTGAATGGGTAAGCCTAATTCATATGGTTCCAAAGAAAACTCGAATGACTATAGTTGAGGATTCTGATGGTAAAATGATAGCAACTCGAGTCCAAAATGGATATAGAGTGTGTTGATTATAGGGAGCTCAATGCTTCTATAAGAAAAGATCACTTTCCATTACCATTTATGGACCAAATATTGGAACGCTTGGCAGGTCGTTCATATTATTACTTTCTCGATGGTTATTCTGGGTATAATCAAATCTGTATTGCTTTAGAGGATCAAGATAAAACCCTTTTGACATGTCTATTTGGGACGTTCGGTATGTTTATGTAATGCCCTTCAGTTTCTGTAATGCTCCAACTATGTTTCAAAGATGTATGATGTCAATCTTTTCTGACTATATTACTCACATCATTGAAGTGTTTATGGATGACTTCTGTGTTTATGGAGATTCTTTTAAACATTGTCTTAAGAATCTGGAACTCGTGCTTAATAGATGTATTGAAACTAACCTTATACTTAACTTTGAAAAGTGCCCAAGGTAGTAAAACAAGGAATAGTCTTAGGTCACGTAGTCTCAGCAAGGGGACTTGAAGTTGACCAAGCAAAGGTTGAAGTGATTCTCTCACTCCCTTATCCTATAAATGTTAGAGAAGTATGAGCTTTTTTGGGGGATACGGGATTCTACCGTAGATTCATTAAAGATTTCTCAAAGGTAGCACAACCAATGTGTAAGCTTTTACAAAAAAACATTGCCTTTTATTTTAATGATGATTGCAAAGCTGCCTTTGATGCTTTGCAAAAAACGTTAGTAACATCTCCAATTCTCCAACCTCTATGTTGGAATTTGCCCTTTGAAATCATGTATGATGCAAGCGATAAAGCAGTAGGGGCAGTTCTAGGACAACGAGTGGGTCCTATTCATCACGTGATTTACTATGCCTCTCGTATGTTGGATGGTGCAAAATGAAACTACATAACAACGGAAAAGGAGTTGTATGCGAGTCTTTGCACTAGAAAAGTTTCACTCCTATCTTATTGGTACAAAAGTCATTATTTTCTCAGACTATACAGTATTGAAGTACCTTTTGAAAAACAAGGAGTCCAAACCTACACTATTACGATGGTTACTTTTGCTCCAAGATTTCGATATCAAAATTCAAGATAAGAAAGGAGCAGAAAATTATGTTGCAGATCATCTCCAAGAGAATAAGAAGTTGTTCCTCTCTTAGAGTTATTTCCAAATGAATATTTATTGTCAATCCATGGTGAAATTCCTCAGTATTATATCTGGGATGATCCATATTTGTTTAAATTCTATTTGGATGAAATTCTGAGAAATTTTGTGCCTAATCATGAGACACAATCTATCCTGAAATTATTCCATACTTTTGAAAGTGGTGGTCACTTTGGCTCAAGAAGAACCGCATACAAGGTATTGAAAAGTGGATTTTATTGGCCCTCATTAAAACAAGGATTCATATGAATTTGTTAAATCATGTCCGGAGTGTTAAAGGACCGAAAACATATCTAAAAGAGATCAAATGCCTCTTTAATCCATATGCGTATGGGAAATTTTTGATGTATGGAACATTGATTTTATAAGACCATTCTCACCATCATTTGGAAATGTTTACATTTTAGTCGCGGTAGACTATGTCTTCAAATGGGTTGAAGCCCGAACTACTCGTACTGATGATGCAAAAGTTGTTGTTGACTTTGTTTGCACCCAAATATTTAACCGTTATGATATCCATAAAGCTATCATTAGTGCTAGGGGTACTTATTTCTGTAATAGGGTGGTGAAATTGCTCTTGGAAAAATATCATGTTACTTACCGTATTTCCACTACTTACCACCCCCAAACGAGTGGTCAAGCTGAAATCTCAAACAGTGAGACCAAATCGATCCTTGAAAAAGTTGTGAATCCAAATCGCAAGGATTGGAGTGCATGGTTAGGAGATGCATTATGTGCATACCGTACTGCTTATAAAATTCTCATTGTGATGTCCCCATATCGCATGCTTTACAGCAAAGCATGTCACCTTCTAGTATAACTTGAACATAGAGCCTTTTGGGAAATTAAAAGTTATAACATTGACTATGAACAAAGCTAAAAAAAAAAAAAAAAAGTTATAACTTCAAGAACAGGAAGAATTAAGTAATTATGCATATGAAAATTCGAGAATTTATAAAGAAAAAATAAAACTTTATCACGACAAATTGCTAAGCAGGAAATCATTTCAAACTAGTGATAAAGTTTTATTTTTTCATTCTTGAGTTAAATTATTGCAAGGAAAACTTCATTCCCGTTAGGAAGCTCCATTTGAAGTTATTAAAGCTTACGATTATAGAGTGATAGAAATAAAAAGCAACGTGACAAGAAAAATTTTCAAAGTAAACGGACATAGATTGAAACAATATTTTGAGGGAGAAAGCTCAAAATGGTTGGAAGTTTTCGATCTAGAATTTCCATGACAAGTCAATTTGATTACGACGAGCTAACTACGTAAAGCAAAACACTTTGTGGGAGGCAACCCACACGTTTTAATTCCATCGAGTTATTTAGTTTTAATGTTTAAGTCGAGTCCGAAGAGATCAAACCAGAGACCTTTTTCTTTAAAATCGTCAATGTGATGAACAAACACGATAAAACATGTTAAAAGTTTGCAAAACAACAATCACATGAGGATACGTAACGTTTTAAACCAAAATACATTGAGTTACTGAAACGCGCCATGCATGGGCCGTGCCCTGGGTTTCCCTGCAACCTAAAGCACGAATCCAAGCTCATGTTCTTCATTCTCTTCATCTCACAAACAAAAAAACCGCCACCCCAAACCCCTAAAACCACCATTTCTCAACCAAATCTGTCGCACAAGGGCTCAAATCAAAGATAGAGACCTAACTCACGCTCCTCCATTAACGCTTTTACCAATCTTGCACCGAATATTTCGTATTCATCGCAAAATCATCCGAAAGAAATTTTCTAAAATCCTACAAATTCTCAATTAAATCATTTCTAATGCATAATGTTGGGCTTGAAATGGATTCCCCGTGACGTTGCGAGCATGTGGATATGTTGGTTGCGTGATTTGATGAAGTTTGGGAGATTTAGTTTTTTTGGGTTTGTCAATTCATGAAGATGTACATTTTGATTGATTTTAATGCAATTGATTATTAGAACATGTTACATTTGTCAGCCGGAATTGCTTCGGCCAAGCTTTTAGTGAGGATCACAAGAACAATTTTTTTTTTTTTTTTGACACTGGATATTTTTTGGTGCTGCGTAATGGTACAGCTTTTCAGTTTTTTTCCCTTGTATTTATAGCAAAAACTACTCACTAAAGCTCCTGAAAACAGGGCTGGATTAGCTCCTGACAACAAGCATTCCTTGTTTTGCTCCCGGAAACAAGCAGCCCTTGTTTTGCTCCTGGAAACAAGCAACCCTTGTTTTGCTCCTGGAAACAAGCTAATCAGTATCCTACAAACACGGATAATATACATCTACATCCTACAATTACGGATACCGAACTCAAGCTTACAGATTAAGCTAACATTTCACCCCCTAAGCTTGACGTCCTTTCTCGATCTTGACAACTCCGACTTGAACGCGCATCTCGTAGAACTTGTCACGCGCCAATGGCTTTGTCAGCAGATCAGCTAGCTGTTCTTCAGTCCGGACATGCTCCACTTCCATCTTCCCATTTCTGATGCACTCACGAATGAAATGAAATCTAGTATCAATATGCTTACTTCGCTCGTGGAAGACCGGATTCTTGCTGAGAGCAATGGCCGACTGGCTGTCCATCCTCAACATGAATGGCTTGCACGGCTCGCTCCTCAACTCCGAGAGCAGCTGCGCCAGCCAAATTCCTTGACAGGCCGCCGTCGTTCCTGCAATATACTCCGATTCGCAGCTTGACAGAGCGACGACTTTCTGCTTCTGGGACTGCCAGCTCACAAGGCAGGAGCCGAGGAAGAAGACGATGCCCGTGGTACTTTTGCGTGTGTCAATGTCGTGACCCATGCCAGCATCGCTGTACCCGAGCAGCTTCAGTGCCACCCCTCTCCTCTTGTAGTAGCAGCCGTAGTCGATGGAGCCCGCCACATAGCGCAGAAGTTTCTTCACCGCAGCAAGATGCTCTGTAGTGGGTGACTCCATGAAACGACTCACATACCCGACGGCGAAGGCGATGTCGGGCCGAGTGTGCACCAAGTAGCGGAGGCTGCCGACGATACTCCTATACTCCGTCGCATCCTCCTTCGGCTCGGTGCTCGCCTTGCTGAGCTTCAGCTTCGGGTCCATGGGAATGTGGCAGGAATTACACCCGACCATCCCCGCCTTGTCCAGAATTTGCCTTGCGTACGTCGCCTGGGACAAGGTGATGCCGTCCTCCCTCTGTTCAACCTCGATGCCAAGGTAAAAACAGAGCAGTCCAAGATCACTCATCTTGAACTGATCCTTCATTTCTTCTTTGAAGTAGTCGATCTCGGCGACGTCGTTTCCAGTGATGACGAGGTCATCGACGTAGACTCCCACCAGGAGCCGAGACGCGCCACGCCCGCGTGCGTAGACAGCATGCTCGGAGACGCTCTGCTGGAAACCAAGCGCCGCCAGCGTTTGGTCCAGCTTTGCGTTCCACGCCCGCGGAGCCTGCCGGAGCCCGTACAGCGCCTTGTCCAGACGCAGTACCTTGTCCTCGTGACCGTCGACAACGAAGCCGGGAGGTTGCTTAACGTAGACCTCCTCAATCAGCTCTCCGTTGAGGAAAGCGGACTTGACGTCCATGTGGTGTACCGGCCACCCCTCCTGGGCGGCGAGAGCAAGCAGTAGTCGTACGGACTCGATGCGAGCGACCGGCGCGAAGGTCTCCTCGACGTCGATGCCGGGTTGCTGTACGTATCCCTTGGCGACGAGCCTCGCCTTGTGCTTGACCACCTCCCCGTCGCTGTTCTTCTTCACCTTGTAAACCCACTTCAGCCCGATCGGTCGATGACCGGCTGGAAGGGTTACAAGCCGCCAAGTGTGGTTGGACTCGATGGAGTCCATCTCCTCAAGCATGGCGTGCCGCCAAGACTCCTCCTTCTCCGCCTCAGCAAAGGAGCACGGCTCCTCTCCAACCTGCAGATGAAGTTCGCCAGCAAGGTTGCGCGGAGCGATGCCTGGTGGAGAGGCAGGGCCGAGTACGTCGTTGATGGCCCTGAAGCGTGGCGTGACGTCGTTGTCGGCGTCGATGTACTCGGAGCCGTT
>LIEC01007567.1:0-57904 GCA_001925005.1 Drosera capensis
CCCCCCCTCTACTCCCCTCCCCTTCTCCTCTGAACTCACAATCACAGCTAAGAGAGAGAGAGAGAAAACAAGAATGATTGAATTTGTGCCGTGCAATCCGATTTAAAATAATACGAAGCTCAGAAAGGAAAAGTGCGGATCGTAGTGCAACGTTCATCCATCAAATGGTCAAGTAACAAGTTTGTGAATCATTGAGCAAGGGAATCTAACATACACACACATGCACGAAGGGGAAAAAACAGAAAAACAGGAAAATTTCCACAAAAGGGCGTGCTTAATCCTTACCATCCTTGAATATTCCACCTTTAGGTTCACCCACTTACTCAATTAAATATTCCATCCGAATTCATCTCCATTGCATCAATTTGTGAACTCATCCTGTGTCTTGTAAGTTCTGTCCTTCAGCTGTCTAAGTATTCTTTCTTTTTGCAGTAAATGCCAAGCACGGCCAAAGCAATTCACTAGCAAACAATGCAAGGAAAATTTGCCCAAGCAAGTCCACAAGACACCAAGACTAACAAGAAAAGCTGCAGAAGAAAATTCATCCAGGGAAGAATGAATGTAATCTAGAATTTCACAAGACGGACAATCATTACCAATGAATAGGTAGTGCCGACAACAAAAAAAACTTTTAACCATTTCGCTGCATGCAAGAGAAGCTAAAATTATGAACTTTTTGATAACCTATGCATCCAAGGAACGGAATAATTAACTAAAAATAATTATCTGCACAAACTTACCACTATTGCACCCGACCTCTGTACTAATGAGTATGAAGCACCACCAAGAGCAACCTGTTCACAAAAACGCAGAATCAAACTATTTGATTAGTTATATGCTTGTGGTTTCCTTTTGTGAAATTTTCAGCCTAAAAGAAACCTCGCGATGATATTGAACTGCAAAATCAATCTAGGCCCCGAGAGCAATACCTGAAATGCATTATCAGGACACCTATGGAAGAATTTAGCAATAGGTCCAGCTTCGATTGCCGGAGAAGGCTGAAGAGAAACAGTTGGAGCCAGAAGATAAACGAGCATGAATCTGCAATAATGGCCATGACCTGTGCATTAAACCAGTTAGATCGACTGAAATACAAAAAAGCACTTACCTATTACATCTAAAACTGTCTAAAAGACAACTGAAGAATAAAGATGCACATACCACGTCTGCAAAAACGATTTCCAACTCGTTGAAGAATTTCTCCCTTTGACGTTCATATTCGGCAGCAGTCTAACACACACACACACACACACATCCTGATCTACCAACATAGCGGAGAACAACCACATCATGCATTGATCCAATCCATTCAATTCTTTCAACTCATCAAACTACAGCATAACATGGGTTTCACTGTTTCATAACTCTAAAAGCACTGAAAGACAAGCAACTACGAATATCAGCAATAGAAGAGAAGTGTGGCAACACAGGCTGTAGTACCTTCTGCACCCTCTCCCAATCCTCTCGTATTGGTAACTACAACTAAAGACATTTCTCATTAACACAAACAATGCCAATAGATTATCAGCGGGGAGTATTATGTGCACCATGGCGGTGTACATTCCTTTGCACTTTCCTGAATTCTGATTGATTAAGAAAAATAATCACAATCAATAAAAATAAAAATTAATTTTAACAACCCATCTGAAATCAGGATAATGTGGGGGTGTAATCTCGTGGCGTACTATGAATTCCCCGATTATCAACCGATCAAAAACAAGGATTTGAAAACCGTGTATGTGATTCGATGCCAGTATAACATCCAGAAATGCAGGCAACAACTGCATTTGTGCAGTCGTCTGGAAACTCTCACGCTCAACCATTACCTTCAGGTACTCAATGGACTATCAAATGGAGTGAATGGAAAAGTTCCAAGCGATTACACCAAAAGCACTCCCCTATTACAACCATAACAATACTTTTCACACTGTCATTTAAAACCTCTCCCCTCTAATTCCATGCATACATTTAAAACCTATTCCCTCACCTTAGTGAAAATCCCGACGCCGCATTCCATCCCGAGCTTTGCCAAAAACAGATGATCAGCCAACAACCTTTCCCTAAACCCTCCAAACTGCAACAGCCACCGGAACTCCGGCGGCTTCTCCAGTTCCACATACCTCATCACAATTTTCGCCGGTATCCTCCCTTCCTTCACCGCCGCCGCAAGATCACTCGGCAGACTCTCCAATGACCTCCCCATCTGACTCAACACCAGCATCACTTCGCGTCTCGCCTTGTCTCCGTCGCCACTATCGTTGTCCCCCTCGCCACCGCCTCCGCCTCCTCCTCCTTCTCCACCACCGTTTCCGCCAAAGTTTCCGGATTCACCTCCGTGGCCGCTGACGGAGAATGCGAGGAAGTTTCGGCGAGAGGTGGTGATGGCCAGAGAGGGAGAGCGAAGAGGAAGTTTGATAGAGGATGGAGTGGGAAGTGGAGAAAGGAATCGGTGGTGGTGGTGGCGGAGGAGGAGAGGGAGATGGCGGCGGTCGTCATTGTTGGTCGTTGAGAGTTCTTCGATGACTTTCTTCTGTGTGTTTTGTGTTGCAATGTGAGCGGGTTTTACTCTCTCTCTCTCTTGTTCTGTTTTTATTCTGTTGTTATTTAATGTTATTTTTATGATATTTTATTAAAAATAAATATTTTTATATAAATTATAATATTATCATATTAAATAATCTTAATTTGTTAAAAAATCTAAATATTCCTATTTTATATCGTATTTTTGAACCCTACTTATATATATATATAAGTGTGTTGTTTTTTAAATAAAAGTTGTAATATGCGTTTTATGTTTGTTTGGGTTATGTTATTGTGAGTTGGAGTTGGTGAGATTGTTGTTGTAGTTCATGAGCAGGTAGGAGGAATAAAGGTTTGTTCTCTTGAAGAAACAGTTTATAATATTATAATCATAACATAAATGTACGGAGTTCGGACCTGTGCATTAGCAAGGACAAAACGAAGAATTCACAAACTTATAAAAGGAAACTTGTATTTCATTGGATGTAAATAGTATAAAGTTGTAATCAAATTAAAATATTTTTTAATAATACTTCATAGGAATTATACTAAAAATTCCAATTTGAGTGGTTGTAAATGCCCACACTCATTATAACGTCCTTTATAGCATTATCATTGTAAAACAGTATATTTTTATTCGAAATGCAATATTAAAATTAATTGCAATAAATCAAGAATCGTTGTTATCGTCCTCTCCTTCAACGAGGTGTTTATCGTTGTAAGACGACGATGATGTGTTTTTCCCTTTGATCGTTAAGTCTTCATTTTGACTTCGTAAGGTCTTTGCTAGAATCATGTGCATTTGCACTCTCTTCTTGATGTCTTCAAGTTCTTCCATTTTTTTTTTGTCGAATTAAGCTTTGATTTTGTTTTGTAGGGCGTGACCATCTTGTTGTGGATATTCAGAGAATTGCTTGATCATGTTGCGTTGGATCTTTTTTGTGTAGTATATTTCGTTGCAAACTTTAGGTAGCTCTACTTTGAGTGGATCCGGTGCCATATTTGTGTGTTGATGTTTTTGTGTTTGTTTGCGTTTGTGATGGAGTAGGTTATGGTGGAGCGTGCAGGTTGTCTTATATAATGGGAGAGAGTGGTGAAATATAGATGTTTTTTTAATTTTCCTAATGGATTTCATTAGATGTTGTTGTCCTTTGAATGGTATTTTCCCTTTTTTTTTTTTCGCCTTTCCACATTTTGGTGTCAATTTTGTACGTGGTTAATTTTTTAATTTCTTTATTTGGTGTCATTTCTCGGCGGTTGTTTTGTTTCAAAAGCTAACTTTTGTTTTTTTTGGGTGATTTTCTATTACTCCTCCTATTTTGTTTCCCTTGTTTCGTTGTGTTTCAATGTGACCTTGTTATATGTGGATGTGCACTTTAAATTGAGTTCATTTTGGGTTTTGGTATGACACTGTTTGGATTTTGTATTCTATTGTGGTTGTTTTGGATAATGTCAGTCCAGGCTCAATGTTTTATGAAGTCCATGTTCACATAACATTTTCCATTTACCTTGGCCTGGTCTGTCCTCCATTGGGAGCAACCGTAATACAAATGTGATCGAAGAATGTTTTCTGGAGTTAATCCAATCAATGTATCCATAATTTTAATCGATTTTGGTTAATTTGTTTGGTTTTTATTCGTTTCTATTTTAAACCGTAAAAAACGAAACCGAACTAAATATTAATTTGTTTTAAAACTGAAATCAAAATGGTTTAGTAATTTGTTTTGGTCATTCAATTTTTAATTAGATTTACTTATATGGTTTTTAATCAGTTTTTGGTTAAATGGTTTAATGGATTTTTGTTAAATGGTTTGTTATCGATTGTAGTGGATTTTTTTTATTGGTTTTTATAGAACGGTTTATTAATTAGGTTAATCGGTTTATTGATTTGATTAAAAGAATTAATGCTATGGTTAACCGATAAATAATTACGATTAAAAAATTGATTAATTTTTATACTTTAATCAATTATACAATTTAAAACCATCGAATAATAGATTTGAACCAAATCAAACCTATTAACTAATTGGTTCCACCACCACACACAAATCTGCATGGAAACCTCGTTGCTTTCCGGCTACACCCCCCGCTTCTCTCTTCACAAAATACTCCAAAAAAAAAAAAAGGGAAAATTTGTAAAAATGCAAAAGCCTATTCTCTCTTACATCCGCCGACACCTCGATAACTGACACCTCCGCCTTCGCCGTCATCTGCCGGTGTCGAAACTTGGAGGGCTGTTTTCCTGTGGTATTTGTGCTGCTGTTGCCAAGCGTGGTAGGCTTGTTTGTTTTATCAGCTCCGATGTGTTGTTGTTTTGTTGGATTTGTGTATGGTGCTGAAGTTTTGTCGATTTGAGTGGGAATTTGAGGGGTTTTGGAGGTTTAATTGCCAGTATTGAGATTTGGTTAGATTTCTATGAGGTTTTGAGGTGTGTGTGGAGATTATGGTTTATGATTGATCTGTGTTTGGTTGATTACCGTGGTCAGTTTTTATAAGAATCAGAAAGTTAGTCCCCGCATTGCATGTGTAAGGACAACCACCATAAACATTGAAAGCCAATAACACAGAATGTAAAACCCGATACCGTGTAGAACATGCACCAAAACAAACACTATCACAAATGCCGAAATCATAAAATCTAAGTGCCCAATTGTAGATCATGCCCCTATGAAAACCAAAACGAAGTTCACAAAATCATAAACCTTGAAGATTTGACGGCCGGAACAGAACCCTAGAGTCCATGGCTTCCATTATGTCGGAGACATCAGCTCTTTGGCCTCATGTTGTTGAATCATAGCTTGCAAGAACGCTGTAGTAATGTTCTCTTATTTGATGTGTTAAGATATATGTTGATGTATAGCGCGTTTAATCCTTAGGCGATTGTGCGAGTTGTGTAGTTGTGTTGGTTGGTTATCCGATATTATGTTATTGATGCTGAATTTGATTGAGTCACGGTGAAATCAGTGTGTTGTCTTGTTGGGATTCCATATGTATGATGGTGTATGTAGTAAATCGTGATAGAGTTTTTGATTTATCTCGATGTTGTCTTGTTGTAACTATAGTTATTGTTTTTCCTTTATTTTCTGCCTCTGGAATTAGCCGTCGGGAAACACAATTAAGGTCAGATATTAGTATGGGAAGGTGGAATATAGTCTTGGGGTTACGTTAATTTGGTGTCGTTTGTTTCTTGTTTAATACATGTTTATATACGGTTATGTCGGAACTTGATTTTTGTCATTTCATACGGTGGAAGTTTTAAGTGTAACATTGTAATATCCTGAAATGTTAAAAAAATAAATAAAAACTAAGTGGATAGCAATGCACTATCCCGCTATCCCAAATCCACTCTCATATTACACCTTCCCCGACACCAAACACGCACCTCCACCAACCAAACCCACTAGCTTTCTCATTTCTTTCCTAGAAATTCTCCTTGTTTGTCCTCTTAATCATGTACATCGCAAAGCAAGACCCAAAACTCACCAGATCATCCATGGGTATAATCAGATTTATTGCATATGTGTATACCACGTGTTGGACCTTTTTGGGTTCACTTCCTATGTGGAGGAAGCCCAAAACCCAAAACCCAACGGAAAGCCCAAACAAATACAAGAGGCGGTGAAGGAAATAAGGTATTTTATGGTCAAAATACATAACCAAGTCGTATACGAATACAAGGAAGAGGAGAAGTGGAATTCTGCCACAAAAAAGACCACCATCGTAAAATCGTATTTACCGATTCGTTCACCATTGGATTGAGCTGAAATTTTGTCAGTAGGTTCTGGACATCCAGTTCTTCATTGTGAACGGTTGGATCGGCAAGCCGAGGTCGGAGGTGTGAAATATTGTCTTGAAAGTGCCTCAGGTTTTTGAGGTTGTTTATGTCCTTGTTTCTATTTACAAGCTTGTTGCTTTGCTATTTTGGCTAGCTTGTTTGCACGGTTGTGTGCACTTGATTGTGTACATTTTGTACTCTGATTTGATTATAGTGGAGCTGGATCATTGGTCTTGACGACCCGTTGTTTTTACCCTTGATTTAAGGGGTTTTCCACGTTAAAAATCTTGGTGTTCGTGTCATTACTTTTCTACCATATATATTTTTTGAGTTGCTCCTACCAGGTTCTTGCAAGTGGGGGATTGAGTCCGTTGCCTCATATTCTCAACAATTGGTATCAGAGTTGAAAGGTTGTTTGAGTTATTTGACTTGCTTGAACAATGGTGGCAAATACAAATATGATGGTATCTTTAAATGGCACTAATTATCATATGTGGAAGGGAAAAATGAAGGACTTGCTATTTGTGAAAAATATGCATCTTTCCATGTTTGCTGCTCAGAAGCCGGATTCTAAGCTTGATGAGGAATGGGAATTCGCACTTCAGCAGGTTTGTGGTTTTATTGTACAATGGGTAGATGACAATGTTTATAACCACATTGCTAATGAGACTAATGCAAGAAGCCTATGTGAGAAAATTGAGTCCTTGTATGCCTCTAAGTCAGGGAACAATAAATTGTATTTGTTGAACTCTCTCATGAACTTGAGATACAAGGAGGGGACTTCCATTTTAGATCACTTGAATGAATTTCAAGGGCTCCTGGATCAACTATCAGGAATAGGCATCAAATTTGATGATGAAGTATAGGGATTGTGGTTGCTAAATACTCTACCCGAGTCTTGGGAGATATTTCGGGTCTCTGTTACAAATTCTACTCCCGATGGTATTGTTTCTTTGCAGATGACAAAGAGTGCTGCTCTTAATGAAGAGATGAGAAGGAAGGCATATGGTTCTTCATCTCATTCCGAGGTACTTGTTACTGAAAATAGAAGGAGAACTCTGAAAAGGGATTCAAATGGTAGCAGAGAAAATATCAGGAGCAAATCCAAAGGCAAATACAAGAGTATAGAGTGCCATCATTGTCACAAAATGGGACGCATTAAGAAGAATTATTTCTTACTGAAAATGGAGAACAGAGACAAGAAAGATAAGCAAAAAGCAAATGGTCAAGATGATGGTGATCGTGTGACTGCTGCTATCGATAATAATGATCTTGTCATTCTTCATGATTATGATTCAGTTAATCTTGTATCAGATGAAAGCACATGGATAATAAACAGTGGTGCTACACTGCATGTTACACCTAGGAAGGAATTCTTCTCATCTTACTTGTCAGGTGACTTTGGAGCTTTGAAGATGGGTAATGATGATGCATCTAAGGTGATCGGTGTCGATGATGTTTGTCTACAAACCAACATGGGAATGAAGCTACTACTCAGAGGAGTTAAACATGCCCCAGATGCTCGCTTCAACTTGATTTCTGTTCAGTTGCTTGATAACAGTGGTTATGATAACCATTTTGGTTCTCGAAAATGAAAGCTTATTAAAGGTAACTTGGTTGTGGCTAGAGGGGAGAAAATGTTTAAACTGTATTGTACAAAGGCTTTGGTTGCTAGAGACAGTGTGAATGGTGTGGATATGGACACATCAAGTTTGTGGCACCGAAGGCTTAGTCATATCAGTTGAATTGTCTACCTAAAAAGGATATGCTTCCAGGATTAAAAGGTGCAGAGTTAGAGAAGTGTTCTCACTGCATGGCAGGAAAGCAGATCAGAGTATCCTTTAAGAAGCATCCTCCCTTAAGAAAGCCATAGTTGCTGGAATTGGTGTATTTGACATTTGTGGCCCGTTAAAGGTAAAGTCTCTTGGCGGTGTACTTTACCTTGCTACTTTTATTGATGATTGTTCCAGAAAATTTTGGGTCTATGCTCTGAAGACAAAAGATCAAGTGCTTGAGAAGTTTATACAGTTTCAGGCTTTGGTTGAAAGACAGTCAGGCAAGAAGCTAAAATGCATTTATACTGACAATAGTGGTGAGTATATTGGACCCTTTGATGTTTATTACAGGCAGCAGGGTATCAGACATGAAAAGACTCCTCCAAAGACTCCTCAGCTGAATGGTTTAGCAGAGAGGATGAATCGGACTTTGATTGAGAGAGTTAGATGTATGCTTTCTGAAGCAAAATTGCTTAAACCTTATTGGGGTGAGGCGTTGTACACGACGATACATGTTATTAATCTTAATCCTGCGGTTGCTTTGAATAGTGAAGTGCCGAACAAGATTTGGTATGGTAAGAATGTCTCCTATGATCACTTACGGGTGTTTGGCTGTAAGGCCTTTGTTCATGTTCCAAAGGATGAAAGATCCAAGTTGGATATGAAGACGAAGTAATGCATCTTTCTTGGTTATGGTCAGGATGAACTTGGCTACCGACTATATGATCCTATTGAGAAGAAGGTGGTTAGAAGCCGTGATGTGGTGTTCATGGAAGATCAAACCATTGATGACATTGACAAGCTGGAGAAGACTGTACCCATGAAAAACAATGATCTGACTGATGTTAGTCCAGGCTGTTCACAATCTAGATACTGTTGAAGGTAATGTTCAACATGCTGTGCAACATGATTATCAAAAATTTGGAGATGAGCTTGATGTTTCGCTAAATGATGTTGAAAAGCAACTTGAGCTGCCAGAGGATGAGATTCATGATGAAGCACCAGAACCACCTCCGGTTCAACTCAGGAGGTCTACTAGGCAGAAACAATCTTGTACAAGGTATCCTTCTGATGAGTACGTGACCTTGACTGATGAGGGATAACTTGAATGTTTTGAAGAAGCTTGTCGTATGATCGCTGGTTTGGCGATTACCTCCACATAGTCGTGAGGGGGAGATTTGTTGGCCTTTTTGGGTTCACTTCCTATGTGGAGGAAGCCCAAAACCTAAACCCAACGAAAAGCCCAAACAAATAAAAGAGAAGGAAATCAGGTGTTTTATGGTCAAAATACATAACCAAGTCGTATAAGAATACAAGGAAGAGGAGAAGTGGAATTCTGCCACCAAAAACACAGCCACCGTAAAATCGTATTTTTCGATTCGTTCACCGTTGGATCAGGCTGAAATTTTGTCAGCAAGTTTTGAATATCGAGTTCTTCATTCTGAACGGTTGCCTCATCTTCGTCACCAATGCTGACCTTTCAATGCCTTTTTCCGACCAGATCCGGCTATCCTACATTGCCTCGTCTTCGTCACCGTCATCACCACGACACGCCACCAGCATCGCCCCATCGGATCTGGCCAACCCTAGCCCAGGCGAGCACATCCTAGTCAACAGCGAGCCCGAGCACGATGCCTGGAAGCCATCTCACACCACCACCCACGATCTACCTCGTTCGATGATGAATCTGGTCATGATCCGACCGCCCGATGTACAACCCGACCCTGGCCAGACAGGCCCAGTAGTAGCCCGAAGAGGATAGTCGCCTCGTTTGGTCATTCTTGTTATCTTGTCTCGGGTTTTGAGTGAGATAACTCACCGAGGAGGTAATCTCCACTAAAGCCTTGCTTGAAATCCTTGATTGGTTTCAAGAATGTGATGTGTGGTTAGTGATGTGATACCGTCAAGTTGGCGAGGATATGATTCAATGGGTATCCATGTTGTATTTCTCTTGATTGTAGGTTGTGATGGATGGGAATTGCATGACGGGTTTGAAGGAGGTTGTGTGGTGATGTCGATGGCATGTGTGTGTTTGTGTAGGGTTAGTTCGTCGGGATGACGTCGATATTGGGTCAAGGTTTATGTTCATGAGAGAACTTGGATATGAAAAGGTGTTAAGGGGATGATATGGACATGTTAGGATGTCTCGGGTTGTTCTTTGATAATGTGTAGAGCTTAATGCTTGGTTATTATGGTTCTATCGTCGTGTTGACAAAGCGCTTAAGTTTATGTTGTAGATGTGTTAGCATGTCAATTGTTATGGTGTGATGGTTATGGATGAGGTTGCGATGCCATAGCTTGTATTTTCAAGGACAGTTGTAATTATACTTGCTTATGCATGGTTTGGCGATTTAGTACACCATAAGTTGAAGTTCAACAAACTTTAATGTCAAGCACAATGAGTACAGAAAGAAGTAGAAGGGAAGGGAATAAAGTTCCCTTAAGTGTAATTGTGTATAATATATGATATATAGATTTGTTTGTACGAAACAAATACAAAGATACTTATGGTTGCGTTATTAATGTAGGTACTATCGAGCAGGATTGAGCTTGAGGTTAATTTGTGAATTTCAAGATTAGAAAGTGTGACAAGGTAACATACATCGTTACCCCAATATGAAGTGATTGGGTATGGGTGACTTGATTTGCGTGACTGTTTGATCACGTTCTTTCCTGCTAAATAAGAGAATAAAATCCTGATGTGCTGGATTGCCTTGTGTGTGAATTGCCTGTCTAAAAGGGTAACGATACAATATGTAAAATAGTATATATTATAATTCATGAGTATTGATTGTTTTTGTCGTGTGATATCCTGTGGAGATTGATTATTATTTTTGTAACGAACTATTAATCCTGAAAACTCAAGAGAACGTTACAAAAATATAACGTTATATGAATTTATGAAACGCCATGGTGGTCGTCTGCTATACATGGATTAATATGATTAATTTTGAATATTATATGCCTGAAATCTTGAATTACGAACGCCATGGTAGTCGTCTGCTATTCATGGATTAATATGATTAATTTCATATTATATGCGTGAAATCTTGAATTACGAACACCATGATAGTCGTCTGCTATACATGGATTAATACGATTAATTTCATATTATATGTCTGAAAATCTTGAAATATAAATGCCGTTACCGTCACCTGGTGTTCGTGGAAATTAATGTAATTAATTTCATAAGTACATGCTTGAAAATCCTGAGAATCTTGAAATTCTGAATACGAGAAAATGTCCCAGAATCCTGAAATCCTGAACATGAAGAAATTCTAGTAATATCAATGAATAGGAGAGTTACGGGTCCTGTACCATTTTGGAAGGGTGTGAAAAATCATTTCGCGTGCACGCAGTGGCATCTATTGATGGCCGTGTTTGGTTATTACTAACCATCTTGGGTCGACTACAACGAACATCCTGCTTGTTTAATTGTACCTAGTACGGTCATACTAGGGAACAATTGAAATTGTTGCTGTAACTCCTCCCATGTCATTAACTTGAAGCCACGAAAATCAACATGACTTGACATGAAATACATCGAGAATCAATATGAGATGACAGAGTATGTCATTAATCTATAAAAGTGATGAGAATCAATATGACATGACAGAGCATGTCATTAACCTGTGAAAATGATAAGAATGAATATGACATGACAGGGCATTTCATTAACATGTAAAGTGACGAGAAACAATATGACATGACAGATCATGTCATTAACTATAAAAGTGACTAGAATCAATATGACTTGACATGAAATGCATGAAGAGTCTTAAAAGTTTTAATAAAGATTAGTGATAATGAAACAGGAATTAACCTGTTTGACTTGGGTTATTATTATCTTGTACGTATTTAAAAAATATAAATGCCGTTACCGTCACCTAGTGTTCGTGGAAATTAATGTAATTAATTTCATAAGTACATGCTTTAAAATCCTGAGAATCTTGAAATCCTGAATACGAGAAAATGTCCCAGAATCCTGAAATCCTGAATATGAAGAAATTCTAGTAATATCAATGAATAGGAGAGTTACGGGTCCTGTACCATTTTGGAAGGGTGTGAAAAATCATTTCGCGTGCACGCAGTGGCATCTATTGATGGCCGTGTTTGGTTATTACTAACCATCTTGGGTCGACTACAACGAACATCCTGCTTGTTTAATTGTACCTAGTACGGTCATACTAGGGAACAATTGAAATTGTTGCTGTAACTCCTCCCATGTCATTAACTTGAAGCCACGAAAATCAACATGACTTGACATGAAATACATCGAGAATCAATATGACATGACAGAGCATGTCATTAATCTATAAAAGTGATGAGAATCAATATGACATGACAGAGCATGTCATTAACCTGTGAAAGTGATAAGAATGAATATGACATGACAGGGCATTTCATTAACATGTAAAGTGACGAGAATCAATATGACATGACAGATCATGTCATTAACCTGTAAAAGTGACGAGAATCAATATGACTTGACATGAAATGCATGAAGAGTGTTAAAAGTTTTAATAAAGATTAGTGATAATGAAACAGGAATTAACCTGTTTGACTTGGGTTATTATTATCCTGTACGTATTTATACGTTTCTGGTTGACATATGATTACTCGATGTTGCTTATATTGCATCCTGTTGGTGCATCGGAAATGCATGATATAATAAGTATGTCGGACCCCTGGAATGGATGTGTATTCTGTTACTGGATTTTCGAGCTTACGATTACATGTTCGTTTCAGATAATAAAGAGTCGTTTCAGATAATAAAGAGTCATGGAAGGGATAATGACGTAACGATGATGACTAGATTTGGCTTTCTGTAATGTTTCGTCGATATTTCCAGACTTATGACTTTTATGTAATTTAAGACTTGTAAGTTGGATATTTCTTGTTAATGTCCTATGTTTCTGATCCTTAAACCCCTTGTAATCTTGTCGTCTTGCTTCAAAGTGACTTTGGAGCGACAATAACGTCACGTGTCTGGTAATTATTGGACTGAAAATCCTGAGACTTTACAGAATGGTATCAAAGCAGTGGTTAAGAAAGAAATATGGGAGAACAAGGAAATAATCCAAGTTAGAGTTATGAGTAGGAATTTGACCATGTACGTGTTAAGCAACCTATTGTTAACAGAGAGACAATAGTTGAGAAATCTTAGTTTTAACAAGCGTCTGTGACAACTGATAAAGGGTCTTTATTTGACGTTGTTGCTTGAGATTTAAGTAGTAGAGTGAAGCTCGATCGTGCTATGGTTAATTCTTTGTGGAGGAAAAGTTCTTATGAAGCTAAAACTTATTTTCCAGAGGCTAATGTCTCAAATCACAGTCCAGTTCTTATTTTTTGGATGAGAAGTCAACTTTCTTGTAGGGAAGTCTTACTTTCCCTGAATCAATGAATCTTACACCATGATTTCTTGGAGGTTGTGAAGAAATTCTGGCATAGATGCCCTACGTTCTAAGTGGTATCTAAGCGGAAGATGTTAAAGGGTGACTGGAAAAATTTTATATTTCCACTGTCACTAATATAACGTCAAGGGTTGATGAGCCAATTATTGAGGTTGAAATGCTTCAGGGCACTCTTCAGGCTCATATCAGTAATTAGAATAGGGCAGGAATGAGACCATGTTGAAAGGAGTTGTAAAACTGAAGAGATTTTGACTGTTGAGGAGGTAGATGGCTTCTAGGCATGGAATGTAAAACAAAATTTTTTCGCGCTGTATTTTTTAAAGTAAGCCAGAAGAAGTGCAGCCATAACTAGTCTCACAGATCCGGATATGGTACGAGTAATAGACCAACAGGGGATAGCAGATCTGATCCTTTCATACTATAAGGATTTATGTCGCTATACACATGGATGTACTAAACTATTAAAGCAAGAGTTGATATGTAAGCAAGTGGAGTATGAATGGAAGCCGACTAAGTGTGTGAAATGTCAATACTATGGTTAAAAATATCTTTAGAGTTTTAAAGATAAAAATAGATTAAACAAGTTTGGGTGGTCTATGCACTATTTTTGGTAGATTACGTAAGGAGTAAAAGTTGTTTCATTTTCTGAACCATGACTGCCTAAGTGATACCTAGTTTATGATAGCCTGATATGATGATTATTCCTGAGTCTTACAAGCCTGAAATGAAAAATAATATATTTGGAAATGGAATTTCAAGCCTGAAATTGATGATTGTAAACCTGAAATGAAGTATGCTTGATAAGCTGTTGCTTTCAAATTATTGCGCTCAACAATTCGATCATTTGAACTAAGCAAATTGTTGTTTTCAAATAACAATTTTTATCTAGATTCGATGCGTGGAAAATCTTGAGAGAAGGAATTTCGAAGTTCAGTGGATAATTGGAGAGAGGTTCGATGTTATGAGATGATCCACCTCATATCTACACTTGGATTGGGATTCAGATTGAGTATTTATGGTCTTTTGTGAAAGGTGACTTTGGATCAATGTATGCACCTGATAGATAGAGTAATGCGTACCTCAATAATAAACTCTAACAAAATGATAGTTTGGAAGTTAAGGATCTTTGAGTTAATATTATGAGGAACAAAGCGTGAAGAAGGTAACGAAAATTTCCTTGTTCAGTATTATTTTGGAGTAAAATAATAATAACAACCACAACAGAATTGAGGTTTCATAGCAAGTGTTGTTGGAAAGTTAAGTTGGCAGGTAATGCTATACCACAACAAGACTAATGAGATGCAAGGCTGAAAGGTTTCGATGGAATGCAATGACAATACCTGTAGCATAACTTTGTTGATGATTAGGCATATGTTTGCATGGTTAAAAACAATTATGTTTTGTTTAATATATGAGTCGACTATCTGATTTGAATTCCTTGATTATCCCAGGATATGAATAGTTTTCTACTGTTTGTGGCCACCACAGGAATTGACTGTTTTTGTCCCATGCTACGTGTGTCGTGGTCTTGGAAAGGTATACGTTTGTCATGTACCAATGAAAAGAAATGATGTCCTGCTTAATCATGGGCGCCCTGTGACATGTGTGTGTGTTCACGATATGAAATGAAATGAGCGACCACACATGAAATGAATTAAATGATTCTTTGACTCTAGATGGTTTTCATTGAAAGATTTGATCAATGTTTGATATTTCTTTTGCCTTACGGATTTTTCTGAGTTAGTCGACCGTCATTTTGATTAAACGATCAACTTTTGATGGGTCGTAAACAGAGTGGGAAGTCGAAAACAATGGGAATGGTTTCAGCCTTCATCTTGTATTAGAACTAATTGATGAGAATTTATGTAGTCGACCTAGAATCAGATTCTCAAAGGGGAAAATCTATCTGACTGAGAAGTTTAGTAGTTGGTGATAAATTCGATGCTTTTGAAACCTGTGGCAGAGGAAAAGTACTCCTTCTATTTGCTTGTACAATGTTATCACTTTACTATGGTTATTCCAACTTGGGAAAAAAATACAAAGGAATAAGTTAGCTTGTGATGAGATTTCTTTTTCGATCATAGTTACCTCGGTTATGAATGTGACACTAAATCGAAGGATTTCTTGAGAATTTGAAACATGCCTTAGGTAGGAAAAGATAGTCACAACTATATGTAAGATTTTGAGTTACTCAATGCCTAGTGTAAGGGTTTTGATGTTTGAGTTGAGATTTCAAGTCTAATAGGGTTGATGACATTTTGACCATCCTGAATCGAACTCCCCAATTTTGAAGATTATAGACACACTTCATAATGTGAGTGACATATTTGGGTAGGCAAGTCACGTCAAAGGATTTGGTTGTTGAATCTAGATTTTATTTGATTATATTCAAAAAATTTGGTTGTTGAAACTAGATATTCATGCATGACAAATGGGTCAACATGTTTTCCAACGCCATAAATGAGGCATGCATATCTAGATTTTATGTAGATATTGTTTAGATGCTAGTTAGACTTTATTATCATTTCATTTGGTGTAAATACATGAAGGACCTTCATTGAACTTCCTTATGGTTTGGAGTTCTTGAATCCTTTCATTTCAATAAAAGAAGAAGACGAGAAGAGGAAAACAATGCATCCCGGAAAGTACTTAGTTGCTCTGTTGCTCATAGTGGTTGTGACTTTTGCCCTCATCGGTGGGATAATTAGTCTCATGGCCCCGTTCATCCCAACACCTGATGAAGTAGATCTGATGGCAAAATATGTCGCGGCACCAGTTATACTGGTCTTAGATCTTGTATGTCTGATCTTATGCCTTAGTGGGTAGGGATTTGATTGTAAGATGATGTTTACGTATTCTTGAAATAAGTTGTATGACATTGGTCCATGAAAATATTGAACCTGCAACCTTAGCGTTATTAACATGAGGCGCCAACTAGCTTAGTTAATAAGCCACTTGTTCGCTTTCCTTTCGTTATTCACTTCATTTGCTCGAGATCATTGGTTTCTTGTTTGAATTAGGTTTGGGGATTCCTGAACTTGTCTTGGTGGTTGATGTTGGTTCAGTTTCTGAAATTTTGTGGTAAGGAAAAAAAAATTTCTCTATTGTTCCTTTAAAATTAAATTTGCTTTCTTGCTGGAACACCTGAGGGCGTCTTGAAACTGGAATTCTAGGAATCTCATGACAAGAAAATTGTCGGCATATATGCATTGTGTTATCTCAATCAAGTTGATTTCCATTATCTTTACTTGTATTTAGTTTTGAGGACGAAATTTCTTGATACGAGGGAGAGATGTAATATCTTGAAATATTAAAAAAACATAATAAGTGGATGACAATGCATTATCCCACTATCCCAAATCCACTAACTTTCATATTACACCTTCCCCGACACCGAATCCGCACCTCCACCAACCAAACCCACTAGCTTTCCCGTTTCTTTCCTAGAAATTCTCCTTGTTTGTCCTCACAATCATGTACATCGCAAAGCAATAGATCATCCATGGCTATAATCAGATTTATTACATGTGTGTATACCACGACGCCAGAAAACACCAAGAACCCACACGCCCTGACCCACGTCGATCTTCCAGTGCCTTTTTTGACCAGATCCTGCTGCTCGACGTTGCCACGTCTTCGTTGTCGTCGCCACCACGACACGCCACCATTATCACCGTATCGGATCTGGCCAACCTCAGCCCAGACGAGCACATCCCAGTCAACAGCGAGCCCGAGCACGACACCTGGAAGCCATCTCACACCACCACCCACGATCTACCTTGTTCGATGATGAATCTGGTCACGATCCGGTCGCCCGATATCGCCTCACATTCGTTGGACCACTAGCAGGCTGCGACCAGGCCCGAGGACAGGAGCTCGAACGTCAACCATAAAGGCCCACAACAACCCCAACTTGATACCCTGACAGCCTAGGTGTAGCCCGGTCCAGCCCGACAGGCCCAGTAGCGGTCCAAAGATGATCGTTGCCTCGTTTGGTCATTCTTGTTATCTTGTCTCGGGTTTTGAGTGAGATAACTCACCGAGGAGGTAATCTCCACAAAAGCCTTTCTTGAAATGCTTGATTGGTTATAGGAATGTGATGAGTGATTAGTGATGTGATACCGTCGAGTTGGCGAGGATATGATTCAATGGGTATCCATGTTGTATTGCTCTTGATTTAGGTTGTCGTGGATGGGAATTGCATTACGGGTTTGAAGGAGGTTGTGTGGTGATGTCGATGGGCATGTGTGTGTTTGTGTAGGGTTAGTTCGTTGGGATGACGTCGATATTGGGTCAAGGTTTATGTACATGAGGGAACTTGGATATGAAAAGGTGTTAAGGGGATGATATGGACATGCTAGGATACCTCGGGTTGTTCTTTGATAATGTGTAGAGCTTAATGCTTGATTATTATGATTCTATCGTCGTGTTAACAAAGCGCTTAAGTTTATGTTGTGGAGGTGTTAGCATGTCAATAGTTATGGTGTGATGGTTATGGATGAGGTTAGGATGCTAGGACTTGTATTTTCAAGGACGGTTGTAACTATAATTGCTTATGCATGCTTTGGCGATTTAGTACAACATAAGTTGAAGTTTAGCAAACTTTAATGTCAAGCACGATGAGTACAGAAAGAAGTAGAAGGGAAGGGAATAAAGTTCTTTTATGTGTAATTATGTATAATATATGATATACACATTTGTTTGTACGAAACAAATACAAAGATACTTATGGATGCGTTATTAATGTAGGTACGAACGAGCATGATTGAGCTTGATGTTAATATGTGAATTTCAAGATTAGATAGTATGACAAGGTAATACACATCGTTACCCCAAAATGAAGTGATTAGGTGTGCGTGACTTGATTTGCGTAACTGTTTGGTCATGTACTTTCCTGCTAAATAAGAGAATAAAATCCTGATGTGCAGGATTATCTTGTTTGTGAATTGTCTGTCTAAAAGAGTAACGATACAATCTGTAAAATATTATATATTATAATTCATGAGTATTGATTGTTTTTGTCGTGTGATATCCTGTGGAGATTGATTATTATTTTTGTAACGAACTATTAATCCTGAAAACTTAAGAGAACGTTACAAAAATATAATGTTATATGAATTTATGAAACGCCATGGTGGTCGTCTGCTATACATGGATTAATATGATTAATTTTTATATTATATGCCTAAAATCTTGAATTACGAACGTCATGGTAGTCGCCTGCTATTCATGGATTAATATGATTAATTTCATATTATATGCGTGAAATCTTGAATTATGAACATCATGGTAGTCGCCTGCTATACATGGATTAATATGATTAATTTCATATTTTATACCTGAAATCTTGAATTACAAACATTATGATAGTCACCTGTCATACATAGATTAATACGATTAATCACATGTTACATGCCTGAAAATCTTGAAATATGAACGTCGTGACAGTCACCTACTGTACGTGAAAATTAGTGTAATTAATTTCATTAGTACATGCTTGAAAATCGTGAGAATCTTGAAATCCTGAATACGAAAAAATGTCTGAGAATCTTGAAATCCTGAACATGAAGAAATTCTTGTAAATGTCAATGAATAGGAGAGTTACGGGTCCTGGACCAGCTTGGGAGGGTGTGATAAATCCTTTCGCGTGCACGCAGTGGCATCTATTGATGGCCATGTTTGATTATTATTAACCATCTTGGGTCGACTACAACGACCATCCTGCTTGTTTAATTGTACCTAATATGGCCATATTAGGGAACAATTGAAATTATTGCTGTAACTCCTCCCATGTCATTAACTTGAAACCACGAAAATGAACATGACTTGACATGAAATACATCGAGAATCAATATGACATGACAGAGCATGTCATTAATCTGTAAAAGTGATGAGAATCAATATGACATGACAGAGAATGTCATTAACCTGTAAAAGTGATGAGAATGAATATGACATAGCAGAGCATGTTATTAACCTGTAAAAATAACGAGAATCAATATGACATGACAGAGCATGTCATTAACCTGTAAAAATGACGGGAATCAATATGACTTGACATGTGATGCATGAAGAGCCTTAAAAGTTTTAATAAAGATTAATGATAATGAAATAGGGATTAACGTGTTTGACTCGGGTTATTATTATCCTGTACGTATTTATACGTTTCTGCTTGGCATATGGTTACTCGGTGTTGCTTGCATTGCATCCTGTTTGTGTATCGAAAACGCATGATATAATAAGCATGTCGGACCCCTGGAATGGATGTGCATAATACAGAGCTTTCAAGTTCATGATTATATGTTCGTTTCAGGTAATAAAAGGTCATGGAAGGGATCATGACGTAACAATGATGACTAGATTCGGATTTCTGTAATGTTTCGTCGATATTTTCAGGTACGATTTTTATGTAATTTAAGACTTGTAAGTTGGATATTTCTTGTTAGTGTTCTATGTTTCTGATCCTTAAACCCCTTGTAATCTTGTCGTCTTGTCTTAAAGGGACTTTGGAGTGGCGGTAACGCCACGTGTCTGACAGTTATTGGATTGAAAATCTTGGGGCGTTACAAACATGCTAATGTTGTTCAAAGTTTTTATTTAATGCTCCAATAGATGTTTCTTTTCCCTCAGTTTCGAATTGCAATTGCCATAGTGTAAGTTTGATAATCTTTTATTTTTCGCTCATTGGCCTTATTGTTGTCTGTTGGTATAGGTTGTCAGTAATACTGCTATGATAGAGTTCTTGTTGGTTTTGGGACCTTAGAGACAGCTCCTTTGACTGAGGACACTGTTGTTACTTCCTATGTTGCGGCTTCTTTTTGGGTGGAAGTTTGGAAGTAGCCAATGTCCTCGCGACTGGGAAGCTTGATAGCTTGAGTGAGTAGCAGCTTGTGGATTGTGATAATGAGGTATGGATTCGGATTGAAACTTTTGTTGGTTTTGAGTTATGCGTGCTTGATTGATGTGTTTGATTCGTTTATTGGTTTTGATTTGTAAGGTTGATTATTAATGTGATGAACTTAAGCGTTTTATTTATGATTATTCTGATTTTGGAGTTGAGTTTTCACGATTGAGTCAAAGACAATGTGTTATCGTCACTCTCATCACGATGACATCGAATTGCATCGTGCATATCATTATTCACGGATCAGTATTTTGAGACATGAAACCAATATGTTGTCATGAAAATAAAATTATTGTTTATCATTTATACTGAATTTGTAGTTTGTCAGAGTGTTATATACTGTGCTTTGTTTGTCAAGTGATACTCTTCTTGTTTGGCATGTGATACTCTACTTCTTTGTCTTGTGTCCTTTGCGTCTATAATGGATATGGAGTACTTCTTCATAGCCTTAAAAGAAACTGAGGAGAAAAGTGTTTATACACTTAATTGTAAAGAGCACCCTTATGCTTTGTTTTTCCCTGTTTTGATGTTTGTTTTGAATGATATAATTCGTGAATAAATTCGTTGCAAAAGCGTTTAGTTCTATCAGAGATGGTTATAAATTGCAGTTGCTGTATTTTGTCATAGTTGCTGAATGTAAAAACACTTTAGTAGCTAAAATTACATCTGACATAGTAGTTGTCCTGATTTGTTTATTTCATCTAAATTTAGGTGTTGCAACATTGCAACTTTTCTGCATGAGTCATTCTGCGGTTTCTTGTTTGATGAAAACGCTCTTTAGCTTTTTGGCATAGGTGGAGGTATGCTCCATATTCTCTGATCTGGCTGCTTTCTCGCTTGTGTCAGTGTTGTTGATGCGCTTTTTCCGCTTTGATGTTGCTTCCCTGCTGGTTGTGTGATTCATGACGTCTTGGGTGCACTTGATTTCTTTTGTGTTGGTTTGATCTTCAACGATTGTGATGACTGTGTAATCTTCGTATCCTACTTGATGTTGTCTTTAGTGATTTTCACTAGGAATGTGAACGCGTTGCCTACGATGTTGTTGATTGCAGTGGGTGTCGTGTCCATGTCTCCTTCCTGCATGTTTTTTTGGTACAAAGTTGTTGATCTGAGCTTGTTGATGTGGAATCAGTGTGCTAGTTATAGCTGCATGGGGGGTTTTTATGTTTGGTTACCTCATATGCTATATTGATCATTTGTTTGGTTGTTAGTCCTAGGATTTTTTCGGCTGCTCTGTTGAACAATTGGAAGGTGGTGCTGCCTGTGGAGTCTTCCACTTGTATAGTTATTTTGTACTTGTTGAAGAGTGTGGGTTAGTTTTTTTTTTCTTTGGTACTGGTTTTTCCCCTTGTGTATGGTAGGGTTCCGTATCTTTGGTAGTAGCTGGTATGGTTTCCGATGCATTTGGGGCATTCAAATGATTCATCCCTTGGTTGCATTTTCTTGAAGCACTGTGAACACGCATTGTAATACCAACCAAAGTCTGGTATGATTCCAGTGACCGTTGCTTTGCACTTGCACATCACGAACTGTGGTTTGTGAAAACGGGTTAGAATTAAGTCTTTGTGTGTTTAATTGCAATCTGTGGATTTTTTTAAGGTGTGCAAAATTGGTTTCCTTTGCATATTTTGGAAGTTCTGCTTTGAGGATGTCTTCTATTGTCATTGCTTTGTCTTCTGGTATGCTATCGACCGTTATGACATTTTCACGGTTGAGTCTTTCTAGGCCTTTTGTTTGATAATGTCTCTTAGTTGCATAGCTTCTTCAGTTTGGACATTAATGTAGATCTTTGTTGCGTCCGTCGTGGACAAACATGGTTTTCTTGCATTGACATGTATATGTAAATGTTCTTGGCATTTCGTTCAAAGTAAGGTGTTCAACCCTCTTACCCATGAACTGTTTCCCCAATGTCCTTGTTATGGCTAATATGGGATGGTCCGAATAGTCTTCCATGATTAGCTTGTGTGCTGTCTGAGCGTAGCTTTCCCATAGTGTAATCTGCATTTCTTCGTCTTTGCAATATATAGGATGAGGCATGAAATAGGGTTCCAAGTGTTAATGGATGTAATGTATTCAATGGGTTTGTTTAACAAAATGTAACGGCTTACTTCTCGTCAATGAGTGTCAGTTGCAGTTGCTGCACTCCGCTTTGTAATGTTTGTAGGCTGCCCATCTCTTTGAGTATCCCAATTGTTTCTATGGATCATATGCTTTCATAAGTGACTTATTTTGCTATGTATCTGTATGTATTGAAATGTATTCTTGTCACCTTTGAAGGTTGTTGTCTTCAAATCGAATGTATTGAAACTTGTTTCTACGTATTGATTCTGTGTCGGGAGGCTTCGTGATCCTTGGTCAGGAGTAGAAATTCAGGATGAATGGTGCGTCCACATGGCGGTACTGTTGTGGTGAAGGCTGGACCTTGAAGAAAGGAATGAAATAGGTTTTGACTTCCTGCAACTGCTCGGCCATTGTAGTCATTTGATCGCCCCTTATTACCGTCATTGTTTGATCGTCATGTAATATGGAAACCACTTGTCATGTTGAAATGTTATAGAGATTACAATGTACATTTGTTGGTGATGTTACCTTTTCATCTAGCAGGACAACATTGATGTGCGTGACCTTTTTTGTGTGTCGATTGACTGCATTCCATTTTCTTGTGACGCGGACCTTGATTATCCAGCTATCTTTAGTTTCAGATAATTCGGAAATGTAATTGTACTGGGATTGCATAGTGAGTTGTGGCAAACTTCGGAGTTTTTGGTTGTGGTGGTGCTGTAATTGACATTGTTTATATATATAGTACTACAACCATGGCTTTTCATTTTTCTCTGAGTGCTTTCCTTTTGTTTTCATTGATTGATTACAATGATGCTACCGTGGTTTAATGGCTGAATTTGATTGTTGCAAATGAATAGTCTTTGAATAGGCGTTGGTTATGTGGAGTGAATGACTTATTATTTAATATTTATGTATTATAGTTATGTTGGATGTCATCATTGCTAATGTCTAACGGTTTTGACTTTATTAAGGTATGGTGATTAATACTGGTTTGATTAGTGTTTAATGCATGCTGCTGTTATGTTTAACCTAATGAATCGATATTTGATTATCATGTTGGTTTGAAAATTTTTCATTCTTTCTTTTGTACCTTGAAGGCCGGTTATGTAGCAGTTATTTGTTCATGGTTACTGCCAGAGTTTCTATGCTTAGTGACATTTGTTCTGGATATTAGTTGTAAATTTATATATGGATAATCATATGCCTTAACAATTGTCTATGAGGATGTATTCATGGTGCTATGTTAAATTTTTAGACGGGATGTGATCCGACTTTTATGAAAATGTCTTTTGGGTGTGAGTATTTTGTTGTAGGTTATTATATTTGTCATAGTGATAGCATGATCCGTTTAATTGGCTGATGGTCTTTGACATCGGTTGCACTAGACTATTAATTATACGGCTTATTATTGGCCTTCTAGCATGATGTTAAGTATTGCTTGAGACTTAGGTACTAATCTATGTTTCATCGTACCGTGTATACCATATAGGATGCTGGTGTTATAGCACGGATGCGCTTTCTGTTAGTTAGGTCGTTGTCTTTTTAAGTGTTTTTAATAATAATGACTATGTTAATGTATTGTTTTTTTGCTCTGTTTGTTGTGATACGGAGGTGCCTTCTGTTAGTTAAGTATGCTAATGTATTTTTTTATGCTTTGTGTGTTTGTATTTTGTTGCTTATTATGTAATACTTTTATATTATTGATTGTGATGTTTCTTTTGTTAATAAAGTATCGTTGGTCTTTATTATATGTAGCTTTGGGGTGTAATGGAACAGTGTTCATTAAATATTTCGCGGAATACAGTGCTCTTTGTGTGGCCTAGCGTACAATGGTTTTCTTCTTCTACAACTATTTTCAATCCGTTCGGCAACTTCACTCTTGATACAGCAACGTAAAACTACCCATGTGTAAAAACCGGCGTTTGGTAGGTGCAGGCCAACATGCTGTAGCATATGCCCCTGACTCTTGTTTATTGTCATCGCACAGCATAAGGCCAGTGGTAGCTGTCGTCTCTTTAGCATGAACAGCATGAATGAATCGTTAGGGGTCATAATGATCCTTGGAATGAAGGCTTCTGTGCCTATTTTGTTACCCTCAACCACCTATTTCCTAGCTGTGTGATAACCAAACGTGTCCCATTGCATAAACCCTTGCTGGGGTTAATGTTCCTTAGCAACATCACTGGGGCACCAATCTTGAGCTCCAACACATGGTTCGGAAACCCCGGGTCAATATGGCCCGATTGCACCAATAGTCAGCATCAACATGACGCGTGCAAATATCCTTGTGAATCGCTTCGATAAATGGTTCCAATGCCATCTCCATTTCCTTCTAGCAACAGCTCTTTTAGTACCTCTATCACTGGGTAATCGCCTGTGTCATCTTGCTTGTTGATATCATTTTTGCCATCACCTATTTCGCAAAGCTTATCTTTAAATTCTGGATTGTTATTGTTGGGACATCCTTTTGTATTCTTATGCTCATCATGAGTCTACTTACTTTGAAATGTTTCCATAGTGGAGACCTGTTCAAGGACGCCATCACTATGTCTTCCCTGCTTTTCCCTGGAAATACAGGTAGGATTTGCAAAAAAGTCCCCTCCCAGCAGTGATGTCATCCCTCCAAATGGTTTGCTCGCTTTCGCGCATCTGTTTTCTGCATAATATCTCTGAATGAACGATCTACTACTTCGAAGACAAATCTATAGTGCACGAGTGCTTCATCCCAAACGATAAGATCTGTTTTTCTGATGAGCTCGACCAACATCGTTCCCTGAGATATATCACATGATGATTACTCATGGATCGGTATTGGTGTCTTGAAGCGCGAATGGGCCGTTCTCCCTCCTTCTATAGTCAATGAAGCAATGTTGGAAGTGGCCACCATCAATACAATGTGTCCTTCCGATTTGAGGTTGGAAATGATGGACGAATATAGGAAAGTGTTACTAGTCCCTCCGTGCCCAAAAAACAAAGAATAAACCTCCCTTGGAATTATTTTACCGATTCCATGACTGAATTATACACGACAAACTGGTCTGTATTCAAGGATGCATGCATTTAGGAATGCTTTAACAATAGGCGCCTACGATCATATGACAATTCTTATTGAATAAGCCTGTTGTTCCTTGTGGGCAGCAAAGATGCATTGACTGGCGTCAGAGTTGGGAAATCTTGCAGCGATGTCCCGTTCTTCTTTAAGAGAATGTCAATCTCAACTAAGCATAGCTTTTGCTTCATCTGGTCGGGAACCTGTAAATGAGGCAAATTGTATATCCCACATGAAATGTTCTGGGAACTCAACATAAGTTAGGCCTCTTGCAGTTTCTGAATTCATGTTCATATGCATCCATTGCACAAACATCGTTCCGTCAGGGTCTTTGAAAAAATCTATATAATATCTAAACCTAAATCTAATTTTTAAAAACAAAAAATTTAAAAAAAAATACAAAACAAAATCTATCTAAAACATCCTATTTAGGATATAAAGGATTAGGATAGGAGCGATCTTAGGGGCGACTTCAGCGGCGATTATCATGGTCCTCCCCTTCGATTTCCATGGGGTGAAAGAAGAAGATTTAGGAGCCGATTGTTGTGTTGACTATTGAGATGGCTGTTGAGGATCTTGTGACGAACGAGAAAGGAAAAAGGGTGGAGAAAGTTGGACCGGAGGAGTAGCGATTGACTTGGGAGGGGGGGGGGGATTGTGTTGAGAGTGAAACGACAAAGGGTGTTGAAGCTTTGGTAGAACTCAAAAAGGCGGGGTCATTGACAATGTCGAAGGTAGTTTCGACGGTGTTGTAAGATCTACAAGTATAACCTAGAGGAGGATGCATATGTTGTTTTTGGATTTTTCAGTGTAATGCAACGAAATGATGAATTTCAATACGCTGATGTTCTTTGCAAACTACTGCTGTGGTCTATAGGAGAGACTTAAACTTTGAGAGTTTGTCTTTATTTACTGTTGTGATTGATTCCTAACAGTTCTAATAGCTCAAAACAGTGAAAAACAAATAAAGAACATATGATTTATACTGGTTCAGACACTCGTTATCAACTGATAACCGAGAGCTTAGTCCAATCTTCCCTTGGTGACCAGTTTAGTCAATCCAAGAGGTGAGTTCACTATCTTTTTGTTTTTTGCCTTACAAGATAACCCCTTTATAAGGTAGCTAACTTGCCAAAGGTGAAGAAGCTAGATTCTTGCATAGATCTCTCACTGGACTCAGCTGCAACTCACTTCTTCCTGTTCTTCTTTGATTCAACTCACTTGAACAGTTTTGAATTTGGATTTTTTTTTTTTTTGCACACTTGTGGTGTTCTTTGAGCTCTTTGATCCCTTTTTATAGGCTGAGGGAATGAATCCGTAACTTGTGTACTTGATCTGATGTTAACAGCTTGTGATATATAAACCTTCATTGCTGCAAGAAGAAAGGTGCTAATAGATGCAATATTGTTTAGTACACAAACTTATTGGGCTTAGATCTTCATTTTCCCAAAAGCTGTGTTGACTAGGATTGATAGTATTTGTTGAAATTTTCTATGATTTGAAAGTGAGATACAACAGCATAGGAATTTGGTGTCCTACGCAGATGATTGTTTGTCATCCATGTCAACATGAAGGCTTGGGGTTTCAAAAACTCATTGAATGGAACAAATCGCTCCAAGATAAGAGAATTTGGGCTGATAAGAATATACAATCCCTCCAGTTTGAAATTGAAGAACAAAACTTAGAAGTATTAACCAAGATATTGTTAGTGTGCGTAGGCTGGAAATTAGGTAGATATGTACAGTTTAGCTTAGATGCTAGAGAGTAGACGGAAGCAAATAGAGAGCATTATATGGGTCACCAGATATAGACTACTACATAGAATTTTGGTTAAACTATTAAGACATAGTGGACAACAAAACACCTGAAAATATTTTAGGATCTGGGATTGCTCTTGTAGACAAGGACCAACACAGAAATTCATGGATTGCATCAGATCTGGATGCTGATGTGTGACCAATATAATTTTAACTGGTAAAACAACAACTGCACTAATCGCGTAATATTTGGTAAATAAATTCCGGATTGTTGAACCAATCGAGATTATGTAAACAATTATCAAAATTATTTTATCCTTACTTTATCTAAATGATGAAATAATTGGTGATTATCTAATTAATACAGATTAAATAAAATGAGTTTAATAAAAGTGAAAAGTGGCTAAGGCTTAGGTTTGCAAATTCACTTCAATGTAATATTATTGTGGTTATGACTTGTGTTCTTATGTAACAACAGGATTTTCTGAAATCATTAATATTTTCTTTCGAATAATATTAACGTTACTATTGTTTAACAACCCATATTATTTCTAATATGAATTTAGGAAAATGCTAATGCATTAAATTTTGTGAAATCCTTTAGTTTTCAATATAGGAATGTGACATCTATGTCTATAAGTGCTGCATGTATCAAGTTATATATTTCTATATCAACTTAATCCACGGTGTTTATTACTTGAGTATTCATACAATATCTTCTTTCGATCTCGATTGTACGACACATATCATTCAAAAGGTGATCAATCTTATGAAAGTATTAAGAGCGTAATAACCACTCAATCATGAGTCATATTTATCATAACTTAATAAAAATGCATATTTATGAATTTAGCAAACCTTCACCTTAGCCTTTTGGAATTTTGTTCATGATTTTAATATTTGGAGATCAAAACATAACATTCAATGAACCAACTAAACTGAATTTAAAGAAAATAAGTTTAAAAACAATGAACCAATGATGAATTGGGCCTGGATTGATGCAACTGGGCCTCCACTACTTTGGACTTTTGAATTGGGCCGAAATAAATTGGGCCTGTCTTGTTGGATTTGGGCCCAACCACCACAAACCCTACTTCCTTATTCCTTCATCCTTCTTCCTCCTCTTTCCTCACACACATCCGTCGCCCCAGCTACAGCAGCTCCCGCCTCCCGCTGTAGCACTTCAGCCGTCATCTCACGCAGTGGGCTCCATCCTCGGTGGTCTGGTGGTTGGGTGTGATGATGCTGGTCGTGGTTGATAGTCTCGTGGTGGCGATCGACGGCGGTGGTTAAGGTCGGGTTTGATTTGGTGTTGGTTTTTAGTTTTCTTTGATACCTCTCTGTCTATGTTCGTCCCTTCTTTCTGTTCGTGTTCGTTCTCCTCTTTTATAGATGAAATGCAGCAATCAAATCATCATGAGGGATGTAAGCAAATCCGATAAATCTCATCTCTGGAACATGCTTCATTTGAAAAATCGGGCCGCCATGATTTGGTTGACTGAGCGTGATGGCAGCTGAACGTGATGGCGTTGGTGGCTTGGCTGCGCATGACCTTCTGGAAGTTGAAGAAGCATGGTGTAGTGGTCCTTTTGGGCTTCCAAATAGTTTGGGCTGTGTGGATTGGGAATAAAATGGGTTGGGCTTTGTTGTTGTTGGGCCGTTGGCCTTGCTGGATTGGGCCGTTGAATTGGATTGGGCCACTGAATTGTTCCAAATGGGCTTGGTTGTTTTGTAACTCAACGCTTTCAACAATTTGATCCTGAGATGTAAAAATAACCATGTTCAACATGTTTTTCATAAAAAATGTTAAGTAAAAGATGGTTAAATTTACGTAAAAATGATCCTAATCAATTCCTCCACACTTAGCTTTTGTTCGTCCTCAAGGAAAATAAAGAAAAATAAATTACAACCCACTTTCGTAGGAATCACGATTACATTTAGCCTATGCAACAAGTCGTTAAACTTCGAGGTGATCCTTAGTGGACGAATGTTGTCTCGTGAGGGTTTTTAGATGATCTACCCACAAAATCACAAAAAAAAAAAAAAGAATTTAATGGTGTCTAGGATTACAATACTATGAGAAAAAAATACCAATAACATCTTCAAGTGTCATAACATATCATGAATCAATTTTCTTGACATCTCAATAATGAATTAGGGAGCGAGTTCATTCCAAAATGCAATAAAATAAATTGGTAGACTCTCACAGAAAAATCGCTCGCTCTTAAACGTTTTCAGGTAAGTGTTTAGCTCAAGTTCTAATTATGAACATGCTCTACCATAGGCTTTCTTGCTTACCAAATTTTCACTACTAATCAATGTGCATATATGAATCAAAAGGTCTGTTTGGAGTGCAAAAAGGTTTGAGAAAACTACAAGAGATGATTATGAATTTTTGAGGATGGAGGAAAAAGTGGAATACAATAATGAAAGCAATGCATCCTTCAACATACTGAAGAAATTTCAGTATTTCTTGATTTTTCTTCAAAAATGTTTTTATATTATTATTTTTTTTTTGTAGCAATTGAATCAGCCATGAAGTTAATTTTTACAACTGTCCAAAATTGTACAGTGACATTTTTTTTTTCATACTTTCTTTCTTTCATACCATACTCACATTTTCATATCTACCCATATAGCAAAGTGTGACATACCATACTCCACAAGTTCCTAGGTTGACGAGGAAGTATACATGATAATTTGAAGTTCAATGAGTAAGCTTTTAAAAATAGTCAAAAAGGCTCAAAGGAGTACAAAATGTCAATTTGCTTCAGGTTGGCTCTGTTTTGGTTATTATGGTGCTTGTTTTAAGAATGCCTTTATCATCTTCATGTATACACATCATTGTGGTCTTAAAAAGATTTATAGCAAATTCCAGAGATACAAATTCGTAAAAGAATATCACTCAGCAAAGAAAAAGATTGACATGTTTGTTCAATCTATAGGCTAAAAAACTCATCGGGTTTATGTCTACCAATTTTTCATCCACACATTTTGAATTCGATCGTTACCCTGATCCATTTCAAGTTGCAAGTCAATTTATCTAATCATGCTATAACGTTTTCCAATGTAATTGAATATTTTTCTTTCTAGTAATTGTAAACCTGTAACTAGTAAAACGTCTTTTGTCATCATTTTTTTCTATACATAATATTTTTTTTTGGTTTATATATATACATATATCCTAAATTTCTCCTCCCACACTTAAATCTTATATTGTCCCCAATGTAACACGATCATGAAGAGAAGAAGTAACAAATAATAATGATTAAAGAGAAACCGAAAGAAATACAAATCTGATAAGTGGCGAGTGCATCACGCTTGGGTTGCCTCCCAAATAGCGTTTTAGTTATAGCCTATAGCTAGACTTTTCCATGCTTAGGCCTCTAGCTCGTGCAATGGAATGGAGTCTTTTGCAGTGCTCCATTCTCCGCCGGTGTAAATCTTGAGGCGTTGTCTGTTAACTTTGAAGGTTCCTGTATGTGCATCCCGGATTTCAACCGCGCCATAAGGAAATACTTTCACTACCTGGAAAGGTCTCGACCACCTCAATCTCAATTTTCCTGGAAATAATAGTTACCTGGAGTTGTACAATAGCACGAAATCTCTCTCATTAAATTCGCGTGTCGCAAGGTACTTGTCGTGCCATAGCTTTATTCTTTCATTGTAAAGCTCGGCATTTTCATGGGCTTGGCTACGAAACTCATCCAATGCATCACATTCTGTTTTTTCCAACAACTTAGTAGCCCATTAAGCACGATGTTCTAATTCAATAGGTAAATGACATGCTTTTCCAAAAACTAGCCTATATGGAGACATGCCAATAGGTGTTTTAAAAGCAGTTCTATATGCCCATAATGCATCATTAAGTTTCAAAGCCTTATCTTTTCTAGAGGTGTTAACCATTTTCTCTAATATTCTCTTTATTTCTCGATTAGAAACCTCAACGTGGTCATTTTTCTGTGGTTGAAAAAAAGTGAAAATTTTGTGTGTCACACCATATTTTCGCAAAATATTTGCAAAAGGTTTATTGCAAAAATGGATACGGCCATCACTTATGATAGCTCGAGTAGTAAAGAATCTCTTAAAGATATGTTTTTATAGAAATCGAATAACAACTCGAGAATCATTGGTCGTGCATGCTTCAGCTTTCACACATTTGGAAACATAATCAACAGCCACAAGAATATACAAGTTAGAACAAGAACTCGAAAATGGACCCATAAAATCAATACCCGAAACATCAAATAATTCATATTCAACAATATTGTTTAAGGGCATTTCATGTCTTATGGATATGTTTTCAGTTCTCTGACATCGATCACAAGCACGAACATATGCATATGCATCTTTAAACAAAGTTGGCCAATAAAATCCAGAATCAAGTACCATGGATGCTATTTTGGTTGGTCCAAAATGACCGCATACCTCTCTGTCATGACAATGATGTAGAATTGAGGTCATTTCCTCCTCTGGTACATATCTTCTTACCGGTTGATCTGCGCAAACTTTAAATAGATAAGATTCTTCCAATAGATAATGCTTGACATCATTCAAAAATTTCTTTGATAAATAGAAAGATTTTTAGGAAGAATATCTATAACGATAAAATTAGCAAAATATTCAAACCAGGGAAGTGCATGAGCTGAAACAGCAAAGAGGTTTTTATCGGGAAATTCCTCATTAATTTCTCTTGCCTCAATAGATTGAGATTGCTTAATTCTAGATAAGTGATCATCGACTACATTTTCAACCCCTTTCTTGTCTCGAATTTCGAGATCCAATTCTTGCAATGAAAGGACCCATCGAATTAATCTTGGTTTGGCATCCTTTTTACCAAGAAGGTAATTAAGAGCTGAATGGTGAGTATAAACAATCACTTTGGTCATGTAAAGGTAGAAATGAAATTTATCAAACGCAAATGCGACAGCTAGAAGTTCATTTTCAGTGGTAGCATAATTTTGTTATGCCTCATTCAAAGTTCGACTAGCATAGTAAATAATGTGAAAAATCTTATCTTTCCTTTGCCCAAGGACTGCACCAATGGCTAGATCACTAGCATCACTTTAACTCAAATGGTAGATTCCAATCAGGTGCCACCATTACAGGTCTAGAGATCAGCTTCTCCTTTAATATTTCAAAGCCTGCAGATATTCAGCATTAAAATCAAATGCAGCATCTTTGCTCAAAAGATTACAGAGAAGTTTTGAGATTTTTGAAAAGTCCTTGATAAATCGTCTGTAAAACCCAACATGCCTAAGAACACTTCTGACAGCTTTTACAGAGATAGGTGGAGGCAATTTTTCAATTACTGTCATCTTTGCGCTATCCACTTCAATCCCTTTGTGAGAAATTTTGTGGCCGAGTACAATACCTTGTAAATCAAGATGATGTAGACATAAATCAAAAGATGAACCGAAAATAAAAAAATCATCCATGAATATTTCAAAAAACTTCTCAACCATATCATAGAAAATTACCGTCATGCATCTTTGAAATGTTACTAGTGCATTACATAATCCAAATGTCATTCTTCTAAAGGTAAAAGTTCCATATGGACAAGTAAAAGTGGTTTTTCTTGGTCCATATGGCAATTTGATTATATCCATAACCATCAAGAAAACAGTAAAACTCATGCCCAGCAAGTCTGTCAAGCATTTGATTTATGAATGGCAACGGAAAATGATCTTTTCGTGTTGCATCATTTAATTTTCTGTAATCTATACAAACTCTCCAACCAGTAACTTTTCTAGTGGGGATCAATTCATTTTTCTCATTTTTAACAACAGTTATACCTTCTTTTTTAGGAACAACTTGCACTGGGCTAACCCAAGTGCTATCTGAAATAGGGTAGATAATACTTGCATCAAGGAGCTTGATCACCGCTTTTTTGACAACTTCTTGCATGATTGGATTCAACCTTCTTGTGGTTGGACAAGTGATCTGATAGGGGATCAATTCATTTTTCTCATTTTTAACAACAGTTATACCTCCCTTTTAGGAACAACTTGCATTGGGCTAACCCAAGTGCTATCTGAAATAGGGTAGATAATACTTGCATCAAGGAGCTTGATCCACGCTTTTTTGACAACTTCTTGCATGATTGGATTCAACCTTCTTGTGGTTGGACAAGTGATCTGATAGGAATATGCAATCCCTCCATGTGTATAGAAATTGATATAACAAAACTGAGATATATTAGTCATAATGTATTTAGTATGTTTAGGTCAGAAGTCGAGTAGGTAGTTGCAGTCCAGGTTGGATGCCAGTGAGCAGACGGCTGGAGATGTATGGGCATCATACAAGCCACCAGATATAGACTATTACAAAGGACTTTGGATGAATAACAAATCTTGGAGCAGAGTCCAGAGTTTAGATATGTGCAAAGGATCTAGGTTCTTTATCTTTTGTACAAATTAGATAAATTGTAAAAAGACGTTTCTTGTAAGCTCAAACAATAAGATAGTGATACTTGCCTCTTGGCTTGACTACACTTGTCACCAAGGGAAAACTGGACTAAGCTGTCGATTATCATTTGATATCGAGTGTGTGAACCAGTATAAATATTGTGTCTATGACTTGTCTTTACTGCACTGATATTTAGAACTGTTAGAAAGAAATTATCACAGCCAAACAGAGATAAAACTCAAAGAGTTTGAACTCTGTGCTGTAGATCACCAACTGTCATCTGCAGACCTAAGTGATTTGCATAGAACAGTGGTCTCTAAAGAACTAATACTCCGCATCAAAAGTATGAATAAAATTTTAAAACAACCTATTAACCCCTCTCTAGGTTGAAACTTGGATCTTACAATTGGTATCAGAGCTTGATTTTTCAGACCTAACAGTTTGTGGAAAAAAAAGGTCATTATTTCAGTTATAAAGAAGTTACTCACACTTTATTTCTGTGAAGAAAATGGCTCCACCAAAACTTCCTAAATGTCCTAACAGTAGAGAACCTCCATCATGTTCATTCAATAAGTTCAACCACTGGAAGCTAAGGATGCTTGCACATCTCAACTCCATAGACGAAAAAATACAAGACATCATCATTGATGGGCCACATATTCCAATGATGCCAGATCCATTGGATGCAACAAGAGAAGTACACATGCCAAAGTCTCTTTGGTCCAAACATGATTGGGAACTGGTGATGATTGACAGAAAAGCTCAAAACCAGATCTTCAAAGCCCTTGATGACAACATGTTTGAAATAGTGATTCATACAATCACTACAAAGGAGGCATCAGAAGCTCTTATGCTAAGAAATGAAGGGACCAACGAAATAAGAGAAAATAAGAAGGATGTATTAATACAACAATACGAATTGGTCTCAATGAGATCTGATGAGAATCTAACTACTTTCTTCGAGATGTTCAATGCTCTCATCAACAATCTCAAAACCTTAGGAAAGACTTTCGAAAACAAAGAAGTCAACCTAAAGTTTGTGAGATCTCTTAGTGAAATCTTGAATACAAAGACCACAGCTATAAGGGAATCCAGAGATCTAACAAAGATGTCCCTGCCTCAACTGTATGGTGTACTATATATTTACAATCTCAAAGTTGAGCAGAAGAAGAAAATAGATGATGCAAGAAAGAAGACTCTTGCTTTCAAAGCTCAAGAGAAGATTTTGAAGTCTATGGTGGAAAAGGATACCATAGACACCTCGTCTATAAATGAACAAGAATTTTCTGAAGAAATTGCCTTAATGGGAAAGAAGTTTAAGAAGCTATTCAAGAAATGGAATCTAAAAAAGAACTTTCCCTCAAAGACAAAGAAAGCAAAGAAGGAAGTCTGCTACAACTGTAGCAAAACAGGACACTTTGCTGCAAACTACAGACGACCAGCACAAGACTCATCTGCACCAAGGTTAAAAAAGGACTATATTAAAAGCAATTCTGGTAGAAAAGTAAGAGGCAAAGCCTATGCCGCAAAAACATGAAGCGACACAGACTCTGATGATGAAGATCACATCTCAAATGCTCAAATATGTCTTATGGCAAGGACTGAAGAAAAACAACATGTATTTGATTTTTCTGATGCTGAGGCCACCACAGAGGAATTGAAGGAAGCATTTCAAGAAACCTCTGAGAGCTTTATTTCCCTTTTAAAGGAAAATAAAAAAAATCTTAAGGAGATTGCAATTCGTAAAAAGAAATGCAATTTAAATGAAGAGACTAATAAAAGTCTAATCAATGCTCAAGATAATCTGAAACAAGAAAATGAAAAGGTGAAACTTCTCAATGCAGTAGTGGAAACACTTACATTGAGAAACACTAAGTTTCAGAAGCAAGTGGATGCTTGGAATGGTAAGACCTTAGGTTTGCAAAAATTGCTCAACATAGTCAATCCTCCCATGATAAAACTGGGTTGGGATATAATGATTGGTTAAACAACAATTCAGATAAGAAAGTCATTACCAAGAAAGCTAAGCAGACCACTGTAAACATTCTGCAGAAGAAGAATATCTCTACTGTAGCTGGTGTGCAAAAGAGCAAAAGCTCAACTGCACAAACAGTATTAAGTAAGAATAGTCTACTTAAGAGACCTCTATTGCAAAGTAAGATCTCTAGTGCTCAAACTCAGAAGGGTTGGAGTAGACTACGAGTACGTGCTTATGATAAGAATCATAAGAAGCAGAAGGCAAGGAATTCTAGAAAAGAAATCAAAGAAAGGTCTTATAAAGCTCAATATACACCTAATTACTCAGTATGGAACAACTTCTCCAGAATAGCTTGGAGAAAGCAATATTCGAGACACATCTGCTCATGCCAAATGGCAAGACCAAAGTTCTTGCCATTTGACCACTTAAAAGCATAAGACCAAAGTTCTACTGCTTTACATGCGGCAAAATTGGCAACAAATCTTTTGAATGCTGGAATACCCACAAGAAGATAATTCAAGTATGGATTCCAAAAGCTAATCAATGAGGACCCATATGAGTGGGCACCATGTACAAGATCTCTATGTTTTGATGTAGGAAAGACAAAGAGGTATATGGTATCTGGACAGTGGATGCTCAGAACATATGACAGGAAGCAAATCAATCCTTGCAGACTACAGAAAGAAACAAGGACCTCTCGTCATATTTGGAGGAGGAAAAAGCAGGTACAACTAAAGGTTATGTAACTCTTGGTACAAGTTCCTTAATCCTTAGACTTGTTTCTTATGTTAAACGTTTAGAACAAAACCTCCTATCCATTAGTCAATTGTGTGATAAAAATTATGATGTATCATTCACTTTTGATACATGTCAAGTAAAGGATAAAATCACACAAGAAGCCAAATTACTCGGAATTAGAAAAGGAAACATTTATGCAGTAAACTTTGATTCATCACAGTCAGAACACAAAACATGTTTTTATAATAAAGAAATTGAAGACATAAATTGGCTATGGCACAAAAGATTAGCTCATCTTAATTTTAAAACAATAGCTAGATTATCATCAGAAAACCTAGTCAGAGGACTTCCACAAATAAAGTTTAAAAAGGATAAACTATGCAGACCATGTCAAGAAGGAAAGTAGACTAGAACAATTTTTAAATCCCTAAACTCTTTAGAATCAACTAGGATTCTTGAATTATTACATATGGATCTCTTTGGTCCAGTTGAAGTAGAAAGCTTAAAAAGAAAAAAGTGCACTCTAGTTATAGTAGATGCTTACTTCAGGTATACTTGGGTAATATTTCTACATAAAAAGATTGAAACTTGTAGTTTGCTGACTAGGTTTCTTAGACAAATTCAAAATGAAAAAGACATAGAAGTAATCACAATTAAAAGAGACCATGACATTGAATTTGATTAAACAGGAGTAGACGTCTACTGTAATGATCATGGAATTAAACATAACTTCTCAGCACCCAGAACACCTCAACAAAATAGTGTGGCTGAAAGGAAAAATAAAACACTTATAGAGACAGCTAGGACAATGCTCTCAGATGCAAATTTATCCAAACGCTTCTCGGTAGAAGCAGTTAATACAGCTTGCTAGACTCAGAATAGATGCACAATTCACAAACTATATAAGAAGACTCCCTATGAATTGTGAAAAGGAAAGACATCAAGTGTCAAATACTTTCATGCTTTTGGATGCATATGTTATATACACAACAATGATAAAAGCTATCTATAGAAATTTGATCCTAAGATAGAAGAGGGAACCTTCTTAGGGTATTCTACAAACAGCAAAGCCTTTAGAGTATACAATAAAAGAACACAAACTGTTGAGGAGTCATTCACGTATCATTTGATGAATGAGAAATATTTATAAGAAATGCAAATGTATTTGATAAGGAATGTGCATGAAGAGGTCATTAAAACTGCAGACAAGGCTGAGTTATCTACACTCAATGACAATGCAGCAGAGACTGAAGAACAAACTCAACAACAATTGGAAACTAATGAACAAGATAAAAGAAGATGGATCAAGCCACATACACAGGATGATATCATAGGAGATTAAGATGCACCTGTACAGACTAGAAAGGCAACAAATGGAGAATGCCTGTCTGTATGTTTTATATCAGAAATGGAACCTAAGATAATAAGTGAAGCCCTAAATGAGTTTAATGGGGGAATTAAAATATTTCCTAGGACTTCAAGTACGACAATTAAAAAGTGAAATCTTTTTAAATCAATCTAGGTACTTAAAGAACATAATTAAAAAGAATGGCTTAGAAAGTGGTAGTCATATGAAAACCTCCATGAGCACATCAATTAAAATAGATAAAGATAAACATGGAAAAAAGATAAATCAAACAATATATAGAGAAACAATAGGATCACTGTTATACCTTATTATAAGCAGATCAGACATTCAATATGGAGTCTGTGTCTATGCAAGGTACCAATCTGATCTCAAGGAATCCCATTACACTACAGTAAAGAAAATCCTGAGATATCTCAAAGAAACTCCAAACCTTGGTGTATGGTATCCTAGGGAATCAAATTACACACTAATAAGTTTTTCAGATGCAGATTTTACAGGATGTGTAGTTGACAGAAAGAGTAAAAGTGAATCATGGCAATTCATTGGAGCAAGGCTAATATCATGGTTCAGCAAAAAACAGACTACGGTGTCTACCTCTACTGCAGAAACTGAATACATTACTGTTGAAAGCTGTGCTGCATAAATACTGTGGATGAGATCACAGCTTGGAGACTATGGTATGATATTCTCCAAAACCTCTACATTTTGTGACGACACGTCTGCAATTGCTATTTCAGAAAATCTAATTTTTCATTCAAAAATCAAGCACATTGATGTTAGATTTCACTTTATTAGAGATCATGTCGAGAAAGATCATATTAAATTAGAATACATTATAACAAAAAAATAAGTTGCAGACATTTTTACAAAACCTCTTGATGAAAACAAGTTTATTCAATTTCATGGAGAACTGAGAATACTTGATTTAAAACAATGAAACTCACCAAAAATGCTTTACTGCATGTGTAGAAAGTAGACTAACATTATTTATGAAACATGCAGACTAGCATTATTACTCTACTGCTCTACTTCTTAATAAATAAGTAGAATGTAGACTAGAATCAATACTGTTCTCCTGCATCTATTTTAGGAAAAAAAAAATTAAACGTTATAAAACTATTTCCTAATATAAAGCAATAGTCAATAAATAGCACTGTGTGAAGTTGGAAAACACTGTCAACGGTCATAAATCCCAAATGAGTATAAAAACTGCAAATTTTCAATTAGAAAATCACTTTACTCTTTAATATACTCTCTCTCTAATCTTATGAGTACTCTACCGCACGAAATCGAAAATCCTAACTTTATGAAAATCTCTCGAATTTGATTTTTAAGCACAACAAAAGAACGTGAAAGGCTCCAGGATCTAAGGACTGAGCTTGTAGACGAGGACCAACATAGAATGCATCAATGTGCAGCAGATCTGGGTGCATACGAGGTTGCAACTAGGACGAATGCAGACGAGGTCTCATAGTACAATATGCATACTAAGGTGCAGCAGACTAGATGTAGCATAGGATGGTTGCTAGTGGTTGGTCAAAGATATGGAGTCAGTTAAACAGAGATTAGAGTTAAAGTAGCAATGACACAAATTCTGAAGATAGTGGACTACTAGCATTCGAAACTAGATGGTGGGGGACACGAGTGGCAAAGTGTCATTCCAAGAATAGTGCGTTGTTTAACAGGTTCGTTCCTTGAGTCTTTAAAAGGGAACCGTTGAGACTTATTGAGTAGAGCTGTTGAATATGGATTGAAAGAAAAAGAGTGCAAAGCAATCAGAAAAGATTACTCAAGAATGCTAAATCGTGAAGATACAATGAAGAGGGTGTCACTAGTCTACAAAAGAACAAATCTTAGAGCAGAGTCTAGAGTTTGGATCTGTGCAAAGGATCTAGGTTCTTTATCTTTTGTACAAGTTAGATAACTTGTAAAAAAAAATGTTTCTTGTAAGCTTAAACAACAAGATAGTGATACTCACCTCTTGGCTTGACTACACTGGTTACCAAAGCAAGACTAGACTAAGCTCTCGATTATCATTTGATATCGAGTGTTTGAACCAGTATAAATATTGTGTCTATTACTTGCCTCTACTACACTAATATTTAGAACTATTAGAAAGAAATTATCACAGCCAAACAGAGATAAAACTCAAAGAGTTTGAACTCTCTACTGCAGATCACCAACTGTCATCTGTAGAATATCTAAGTGGTCTGCAAAGAACTAATATTCCGCATCAAAAGTTTGAATAAATTTTTGAAACAACCTATTCATCCCCCCCTCCCCTCTAAGTTGAAACTTAGACCTTATATGGTCGATAATGTTCTTCCATGAGAATTTTGTGCATGCACATGGATGGTGTAATTCCCCTTATTTTGGCTATCTTCCATGCAAATGCGTGCTTATGCACCCTCAAAATTCCTAGCAATTTTTCCTCCATCAAATCTGTCAAGTCAGAGGAAATAATTACTGGTAATGATTTACAATCATTCAAATAAACATATTTTAAATGAGAAGGTAAAGGTTTGAGTTCAAGAGTTGGAGGTTCTTAAATGGATGGTTTGGGGAGAGAAATTTTTTATCTCTCCAAAGTTTCAAATTTTGGTTTGAAACTCCTTTGAAATGGTGAATTTATCTCCAACCTTTGAACTGCCTCTTTGATGCCTTCCTTGTCGAAATTGTGTCTGATGGAGTTGATTAGGCAAGCCTCTACTGGATCTTTAGTTAGATGTTCCTGAAAAAATTTAAAAGCTAAAGAATCATAGTCATCAATTTTGAAACATGTAGAAACATCACTAGAATGCTTCATTGCCTTAAAAACATTAAATGTGACTTGCTCATCTCCAACTCTAAGAATAAGTTTACCATCTTGAACATCAATTGATGCCTTTCTTATAGAAAGAAATGGTCTTTCTAAAATTAAAGGCATATTAACTTCTTCATCCATGTCCAATACAATAAAATTAGCCGGAAAAGGCATATCTACCTTAACCAATACATCTTTTACGATACCTCTTGAATATTTGGTTGATCTATAAGCAAGTTGCAGAGATATTGTAGTGGATGTTGGTTCACCTAGTCCTAATCTTTAAATACAGTGATAGGCATCAGATTAATACTTGCTCCTAAATCACAGAGTACCTTACCAAATTGAATGGGATCAATGGTGCAAGGGATAGAAAAACTCCCTGGGTCTTTTAGCTTCGGTAGTAATTTGTTCTCGACAATGGCAGAGCATTCTTGAGTAAGGTTTATCGTTTCATGCTCCTCTAATTTTCTTTTGTCGCTCAAGATCTCCTTCAAAAAATTCGCGTAACTTGGCATATATTGTAAAGCATCTGCAAAAGGTATATTAATATGCAATTTTTTGAACACATCTAAAAATTTTGCAAACTGTTTGTCTAATTTTGATTTTTTCGATGTCAAAGAAAAAGGAGGTGGGATAACAAAAGGTAGAGATTTATTCTCTTTATGGTCGAAGTTGTCTGAATTAAGCACTTCAGTTGTTATCTCTCCTTTTTCTGCTTCGTTGGATTTATCCTCCTATTCACCAATTTCCTTTTCATTTCTCAATGTTATTGCTTTGAAATTCTTCTTAGGATTTTTTTCAATATCACTGGCCAATGTATTATGCATTCGCCCAGAGACCATGTTCGATATTTGTCCCATCTGATTTCTTAGATTCCTTACCGATGCTTTCATATTTTTAAAGCGGGATTCAGATGTGCTAATAAATTTTGTCATTAATTCTTTCAGGTTGGACTTTTTCTCTTGTGACGCGAATCTTGGAAGTTGTAGTCTAGCTGCTTGGTTGTTCCATGAGAAATTTGGATGATCCCTCCATCCACGATTATATGTGTTGGAGTAAGGATTACGTTTTTTTATAGTTTCCAACATAATTTACGTCTTCTGATGAGGAACAAGCAAATTTATTTCCAACTTGGGATGCTGAACTTGTATGCCCCATTACTCCACATAGATCACAGCTCGGCCTCTTTACCTGCATCATTTGAGTATCCATGTTATAAATCTTTTTATTTAGTGTTTCAAGATGTGTAGTGATACATGCAAGGGGATCAGTTTCATTAAGTCCAGCTACCTTCTTTGGTTGATAATGCTTAGTGTTCCATTGAAAGCTATTTGTGGAAATTTCATCAATTAGTTCATAACTTTTTTCTGGTGTTTTTTTCATGAGTGCACTTCCAGCAGCATTTTCAATGATGGCACGACTAGTGGGCGCTAATCCATTATAAAATGTTTGGATTTGCATCTAAAGTGGAAGTCCATGGAGCGGGCACTGTCTTAACAACTCTCTAAATCTTTCCCAAGATTCATATAAATATTTCCAATCGGATTGCACAAAGCTTGAGATTTCATGCGCATCTTAACCATTTTGCTAGGGGGATAAAATTTTGTGAGAAATTTTTGTGTCATATCTTCCTATGTGGTGATAGAACTTGGTGGAAGCGATTGCAACCACGCTTTTACTCTATCTCTTAGTGAAAATGGAAAAAGTCATAATCTGATTGTATCATTGAAAACACCATTGTATTTAAAGGTATCGCATAACTCCAAAAAGCTAGTGATATAGGCATTGAGATTTTCTATAGGGGAGTCTCCAAATGAATAGGATTGTTGGATTATTTGTATAACTTGAGGCTTATTTTCAAAGTTGTTTGCTTGAATTGTTGGTCTCATTATACTTGATCTAACACCACCCACTTGTGGTGTTACAAAATCACCTATTTACTCTTTATATTATCTTGTTCTTCCATTTTCGGTGTATACAAAATTTTCTCGATTTCGAGATAAAGACTAGCAAATTTTTGTCCCTTCGATCGTCCCCTAGGCATACACATTAATAATTTTTTAATAGAAAGTGCAACAAAGAATAAATTCTAGATTAAAGCCAGAAATAAGAATTTCAATATTGCTTAAAACATAATCCCCGGCAACGGCGCCAAAAACTTGACCAATGTAATTTTAACTCGTAAAAGAGCAAGTGCACTGATCGCGTAATATTTGGTAAATAAATACCGGATTGTCGAATCTACAAGGATTGTGTAAACAAGTTCCGAAATTATGTTTCCTTGCTTTATCTAGACGATAAAATAATTGGTGATTGTCTAATTAATTCAGATTAAATTGAATGAGTTTAATCAAAGTGAGAAGTGATTAAGGTTTAGGTTTGCAAATTCACTTGAATTTAATATTATTGTGGGTATGGCTTGTGTTCTCATGTAGCAGCAGGATTTTATAAAATCATTAATATTTTCTTTCGAATAATATCAACGCTACTATTATTTAACAACCCATATTATTTCTAATATGAATTTAGGAAAAAACTAATGCATTAAGTTTTGGGAAATCGTTTAGTTTTCAACATATGAATGAAACATCTATGTCTATAACTGCTACATGTATCAAGTTATATATTTCTATATCAACTTAATCCACGGTGTTTATTACTCGAGTATTCATACAATATCTCTTTACAGTCTCAATTGTACGACACATATCATTCAAAAAGGTTATCAATCTTATGAAAGCATTAAGAGTGTAATAACCACTTAAACTTAATCATGAGTCATATTAATCATAACTTAATAATAATAATGCATATTTATGAATTTAATAAACCTTCACCTTAGCCTTTTGGAATTTAGTTCATGATTTTAATGTTTGGAGATCAAAACATAACATTCAATGAACCAATCAAACTGAATTTAAAGGAAATAAGTTTAAGAACAATGGACCAATGATGAATTGGGCCTGGATTGATGCAAATGGGCCTCGACTCCTTTGAACTTTTGAATTGGGGTGAAATGAATTAGGCCTGCCTTGTTGGATTTGGGCCCAACCTTCACAAACCCTTCTTCCCCCTTCCTTCTTCCTTCTTTTTTTCTTTCTCTTCTTTCCCTACACACAGCCGCCACCCTTAGCCTCCCTTACTGCCAGACGCCGCCAACCTTGTCCCAGCCACTGCCGCTCTTCAGTCGTGGTCTCACGCAATGGGCTTCGTCCTCGATAGTCTGGTGGTGGGGTGTGATGGCGGTGGTTGAGGTCGGGTTTGATTTGTTGTTGGTTTTCAATTTTCATTGATACCTCTCTCTCTATGTTCGTCCCTTCTTTCATAGATGGTTCATGTTCGTTTTCCTCTTTTATAGATGGAATGCAGTGATCAAATACATCAGTAGGGATGTAAGCAAATCTCTATTAATGAGGCTACAACAGTGACTGGGTGCAAACGAGGTCTCAACGATACGGAGTGTAGACTGAGTTATAGCAGACTGGAATATAGCAAAGATGATTGCTTAGGTTGGGACAAAATTTTGAGGATCAATCAAATCAAAGATTTGAGATTCAGAGTGACAGTACACAAATCAAGTATTTATTCTCTCGGCCTATAGAAGGGGATCAAAGAGCTCAAGGAAGAGTTGCAGTTGAAGGAGAGATTGAACGTAAAAGTGTGGAAAAACAATCCAAATTCAAAACTGTTCAAGTGAGCTGAATCAAAGAAGAACAAGAAGAAAAGGGTTCACTAGTCTGCAGTGAAAACAAAAGCTGCAACAGAGTTCAGTGAAGGATCTCATAATTTCTAAGCTTTGTATTTCTAGTTTGGTTGTAAACTATTGGATCACAGTGTAGGAAACTTCATAAATCCATTTTAGCATAGGGGGTTAATCATTGATAATAATTGATCTGATTAATAGCTTGATTTATCCTATGATTGGTTTGATTATAAAATAAGGGTCTCTTATATTATGTTTTCTAAAGTGTTGACTACCAAATGAGAATGTATAATCAACCTAACCGAATTGATCCAACATACCAAAAGCAAAAGTATATGTCAAAGTAAAAAAAAAGGTTGCATCAAATAAAGAACAAACCAAACATGAATAAATAAATAAAAAGACATTTTTCATTAATTCATATGCAAAGGGTTCTAATCAATTCATGACCAAAAGAGAATGTATCAAAACTTGATTAGATGCTACTAATATGATCAAATGAGAATGTATCATTAGCATAATTAACATTCTAACATAACCTAGGTGATCAATCCAAGATGTATTAGTTGTTAACTAGATAAAGTTCAAACCTTTTACAGCATTCACAGCATGAACAAATCTTGTTCGAGCATCCTACTGTAAAATATATGATGAAGAAGTCCTTGATTTCATTGAGAGGGCAAAGGTGGTGAAAGGTTTCCAATGCATTACATATACCTCTAGCAAGAAAATTAGGATCATTATTTCTCCCAACGACTTTGAACAATTGTTTAAAGTCTCAAATGAAGTACCTAGAGAGATTCAATTCTCAATGGTGAGTGATGGAAGATGCATAATGCTAAGTGAAGATCGTCAGAAAAAAGTAATAAGGACGATGAAGAAGTATTTGTCAAAGACACACAAGCTACTTGTAAACTTAGTAACGAAGGTGAAGGTGGTGCTTCAAGCAATTCTAACTTACCTCATATCTTGTATTTGATTACCTAAAGGTGTAGTAGAAGACTTACAAAGGGTTTGCAACAGTTTCTTATAGGGTTCGAAGGATGGACAAAGGAAGATACATTGGTAAAGATGGTTTCACGTGTTTTCAGAAATCACAATGGGGATGGGTTTTTACGAGATTGGATGTTTCAATGATGCCCTGTTAGCGAAACAACTCTGGCAATTATACCATCAACCCAATACCCCGAATTCGATTTTAGATGCAGAGACTGGTCATAACCAATCCTTTGGAGGAGTTTGATCTCTGCCAAGTCATTGCTCTCACTTGGCATGATATGGAGAGTTGGGACTGGCTCCTCAATTTGTATCAAAGGGGACCCTTGGATCCCGTTCTTTCCACCAGGTTTCCAATCCCAGAGGATGGAAGGTGCAAATGGCTCCAAGCATTATTCGAGCGATCTTTGATTCTAAGATGGTATGGGATATACTCAAAATGCCCTGGCGTGTATCAAGTAAGGATGATTAGTGGTTTTGGGTCTAAGCTCGATGAGGCTTTAATGGTCCGAAGTGCGTATGAAGCAGATTTCACTTTTCACTTTGGAGGAGAGGAAAGAAGCCAGGCTGATGCAGGCGCTTGGATGAAGTTGTGGAGCATTAATGTCCCACTTAAGATTAAAGTATTTCTATGGTGGGCATGTAATAATTGTTTGCCTCTACAATCGAATTTGATTAAGAGGGGTATGATGATTTAAGACATGTTCCCTATCTGTAATTAGGATCAAGAGTTGATGGAATATGCTTTTAGGACATGTAGCCTAGCTACGGAGGTTTGGAGCTTGGAACCCTTCCGATTGGACCAATAAGTGATTTCCAAAAGGTTTCATCTCTGATTCTTTGATGCTGTTAACATATTGGATTATGAGTAGGTGGTGAGTATGACAATAATCATATAGAGTTTGTGGAACAACCAAAACACGAAGCTACATGGGGGATAAACCAAGACAGCCAGTCTCATCTATCGTCTTTCATGCTGGTTCGCACAAGAATTCAGGAATGGCAGACATGCTAAAGATAAGCAATCTGAAAGAAAACATGCTCGAGGTGAAGCGAAGTGGATGTGCCCACCCTTCGAAAGATTAAAAATTAATGTTGATGTGGCATTCCAAGAACCGAGATTTACCAACATGGGCATCATAGTGAGGGAACCAGGATTCAACTATCCAGCAACTGTACGTTCCTCTGGTGGTGGGCGAGGCGATAACGATCAGGTCTGGACTTGTTACGGCAAAAGACTTGGACGTGGAAAGGATAATTATCGAGTCTGACTGTTTCCTCATGATATGGATGATTGAGATCGGTGAAACGGACCTCTCTTTGCAAGGTTCAGTTTTAGATGAATGTTTGTTACTTATGAGAAATTTTCTTGAAGTTTGTGGCTAATGGGTGGTTTACGAGGTGTAAGAGCGCAGCTCAAGAGATGGCTCACTTTGCCTCCGATGGTAGCTTAAATGTGTTTTAGAACACGTTGTTATCCGAAAATGTCATGGAAGCTTGTAATTTCGACATTGAGCAATAAAACTTGCTCATGGATGTTTATCCAGGGGAAAAAACAACATTCCAATTTTGACGAGTCTCATCTAAAATCTTTCATGCCGGTTAGCGAAGGAATTCAAGGATGCCAGACATGCTGAAGACAAGCAATATAGAAGGAAGCAGGCTCAAGGTGAGGCGAAGTGGGTGCGCCCTCTCTTCGGAAGATAAAAGAATCAATGTTGATGTGGCATTCCAAGAATCGGGATTTATCAGCATGGGCATCATCATGTGGGAACCTGGATTCAACTATGCAAGGATTGCACGTCCTCTGGCAGTGGGCGAGGCGATAACAATCAAGTTAGGACTTGTTACGATAAAAAAACTTGGACGTGGAAAGGATAATTTTCGAGTCTAACTATCTCTTCATGATAAGGACGATGGAGATCGATGAAATGGACCTTTTTTTTGTAAGGTTCAGTTTTAGATGAATGTTTGTTACTGATTAGAAAATTTCTGAAAGTTTGTTGCTAATGGGAGGCTCGCGAGGTGTAAGAACGCAGCTCACGAGATGCTCACTTTGCCACCGATCGTCATCTAAATGTGTTTTGGAACACGTCGTTATCCGAAAGTGTCATGGAAGCTTGTAATTTTAACATTGAGTAGTAAAACTTGCTCATGGATGTTTATCCAGGGCAAAAGGAAAAGGAAAAAAAGCATTCCAATTTTGACCACAACATTGACCCGTAGATTAGATTAGATCAGATCCCCCACATTTAGCTCCGATTCGGCGGCCCCCGCGGTCACACTCCCACTTCACAGGTCCATTAACGATAATGTGAATCAAGCAAGCACCGAAAAATGGCGGACCAGCAGCTGATCAGTTCACGGGGCCATCACATGTCTAGCTTGAGCACGCATTTGTCTTCCGCCTCCTGTTCCGCATTTGTCGACCACGAATCTCTCGTCTCCCAAATCACTCGCCAGTTGTCAGAAAGAAAAGAAGAGGATACCGTTGTTGGTGGTTCAGATCTCGTCTTTCATCGTCGTCCTTCGCCCGAATCTGTACGAATTGTAGCACCATTGCATAGCACCAGCTCGAACAGTAGCGTTATGAGTCGAGAAGCGGATAAGGTTAAAGGTAACAATAGATTGGCTCATGTGGATGATGAGCGGATCCAATGCTTAGATTCTGCGAGGAGCTCATTTTCAATTGCTCTCGAAGGTCTGTGAATTTTCTACTTTGTCATTTATTTCCAATCACTTCTTGTTTCCAATAGAAAGGTAAGGTTGTGTATATCTGCCGGGCCGGACCTGGTTAATGACGGGAAACTGGGTTGGTGTAGTTTGTTCATTTGTTTGCAAATTATTCCTTGCAATGTTGTCAAAGATTCCACACTTTCTTAGGACATCAGAAAACGATCACTGTGTTATGAGCATGATAAGAATGTGCAATTGACCGGACTGTTGCCTTTGCCATTGCCATTTTAGCTCGTCTTTATCTCTCTGGCCTGCTTGTACGTTTTTGATGTTTGGCTGGCTTTATTTGTTTATGTTGGTATTCATCTCATTCACTCACATATCTCACAAGGTCTTCTGTCCACAGAATGCCAGGAAAGGAGATATAGATCCAATGCACTGGCGAACAAAAGATCAGAGTGGAGCAGGCAAGGTTCAGTTGATTTCAACAACCCATTGAGTTCCATTTCGTGTACTACAAATCTGTCACCTCGGATCGGGGGATCTATGAAGAATACTGGCACGATCTTCTCAAAGAAAACAAGCAATTTTCTGAGTCCCGGAACTCTTAGTTACGGCCATTGCAATGTGGGTGTTAACAAGGGTTGGAGCTCAGAGAGGGTGCCGCTGTCGAGAAATGGCAACGGACGACATGTTGGGGGAGCTTCATCTGCGGTATTGCTGCCATTCAATTCAGGGAGGACGCTGCCTTCTAAGTGGGAGGATGCAGAGAGGTGGATTTTCAGTCCGGTGGCTGGAGATGGTGCCATTAGGACTTCGTATCAGCAGCCTCAGAGGCGGCCTAAGTCAAAGAGTGGGCCTTTGGGGCCTCTTGGAATTGCGTCGTATTCAATGTACTCACCTACTGCTGCTCCAGTGTTCTATCAGGGGAACGATATGAATAATTTCTTGGAGGTGTCACCATTCTCAACTGGAGTTATAGGGGTAGATGGGCTGTCTATGCACAATGGTGATGACGGTGGACCCTTTGGTACCAATAGGGGAGAACCCTGTATCGCTCGCTCTGCTAGTGTTCATGGTTGCGCTGATCTTGCATGCCAATCATCAGTGGCAATGTCTCAAGGTAGTAGTTACATAGACCCTTCTAGTGTCCTAGGCATTGTGGTCTGGTCTTGCAATTTGATGGCTGTATTCTGCTTTATCTATATACCTGTTCTTCCAATTTAGATAGATAATTCAAATTGCCTATTGAATCTGAAGACCTGATAAGAATGCGAATATTTCGAAGCATTCAGAACATAAAATGAACGAGGGGGATTCCCATGGCTAAGCCTCAAGAATTGTTTGTTGTCTTGGCCCTTAGTCCTCAATTTTGAACAATTTAAATAATTGTGTTGGAAATTGGTCTGTTTGGTCATGATTTTGAGCCAGTTTCGATTTTTGGATTTTGACGATGTTGGGCTCGTTGGAAATTACGTTTCAAGTATATTATCATAGTAAGTCAAAGTTCCCTAGACTAAATGCGAAATCAATGCCCAAAATAGCTCATGAAAAGAGAGTAAAATTCATGTGGTGTAAGGTACAAACCTAATTGGTGTTTTTTTTTTTTTTTTTTTTTTTTTTTTTGTGATGAGAAACCACAATGGAGTTTTGGTATGGAATGACATAGCTTATAAGTATGTTGGTGAGAAATAGGTTTGGGGTCCAAGGGGTATCCAATTTTGTGTGGGGGGAGTCTAGGTGAGGCTCACAAACACACGCGTGCGTCGGGTCCATTAAAATAATATTTTTTTTATATAAAGTTCAATTAAATTTTTTGGACCGTTGGGGGCTGATTTTATCCGTTGGGTTAGTTTTATCAAGTCAGCAAACAGTTGGACTTGTTGTCCAATCTCCGCGCGACATGCGACATGTTTCTTCAAACCCTTTTTGTCTATAAAGAGTCCTCTAGATTTTGTTTCTACACAAATTCTTGAACTTCTTCCTCTTCTGTTTTTCTCGAGAAACCAGTCCTTTTGGAATACCATGTAGATTAGGTAATTATGAACTCCAAGTGGAAGTTTTGATGTCGTCTCACGAACGGATCTCGTTTGATGACGTACGCCAAAATATAACCCAACAACACTTACGGATTTCACACCTTAGATCCGAGGGATTAAGCCAACGAGTAAAGAAAGCTCGATAGTCTTATGTAAATATGTGTGATTGATGTATCTCATAGGCCAACCCTATAGCCTATATTTATAGAGCTAAAAAGTATGCAAGATAAGATATTTTCTTATTAGTTAACTTATCCAATAAGTTAAGATATTCCCACAATATCTAAAACAGATATCTTATTTGAGATCATTAAATAATATAAAAACATGGGTCCAAGGCCACATATATTTGTTTATATTAATTTAATTTACAAGTCCCCTACAGAAACGTCATTGCATCAAACACCAGTGTTGTTGCATTGTCACGCAGCCATTGCTTAGTCCTACTCTATTGAGAGAGTTTGAAGCATAGATTTGGTATGTGGTTCCTTTGGTCGTAGTGCTGCCTCTAGAGGCTTTAGTCGTTGTATTTTGGGAGATTATTGCCACTAATTCGTTTGCACCCGGGACTGGACCATAACATCCCAAGGGCAGAGGGCTCACCCTCGCCTCGACTATCTACTTTGCATTCTGATTATGTAGTTTTTGTTTCTGAATTGCCATTCTGATTTCGGTTTTCTGTATGAACCTGCTAACAAACTGTTCGATCTTATCTTCACTAGTAGTTTGCGAGCAGTTTACTCAATGAAACAAGATAATAATGTATGCTTGTGTGACACCATCTATGGAACAAGTGCTGAGAACCTTAAGATGTGAAGCAATCAGCTGATTCAGCTCTACTGACCACACTAAAGTTCTCTCGAAAACAATTAAAAGATGGAACGTGACCTCCGTGCTGTTTATTTACTCTTTCATATGAGCTGTGTACATTCTTTTGTGCTTATTGGTATATTGATATATTTGATGGCAACTGTACAATGTCCCCAAGTTGAATATCTTGATTTTTGAGTCAAGAGAATAGAACATTATGATCTATATGATTCAAAGAGTCATAAGTTGGATTATTCACTTCAAATGATCCATTGTGCAGATGAGAGCCTTGATGATTTGAAGGGCCTCGCTGCTAATACAACCCGTGCAGTTTCAAGGAGAGATATGGCAACACAGATGAGTCCTGCTCGTGATTCGAACTCGTCCCCCAAAAGGAGGTCATTTTTCTCACCTGCCATGAAGGCCCATCCTAGTGGTTCTTCGAAGACGGATGTGAGGGATGTTCAGGTCGATGAACGGGTCACTGTTACTAAATGGTCCAAGCAACATAAATCAAGAACTCCTAGTAGAACCTCAGATGATGTGGATGACTGGAAGCTGAAAGCTGTTCAGACTCCCTCTTCATCATGGGAAGTGCCAGAAACAGCAAAAAATATTTCAAAGTACTTGAATTGCTTTTCTTTCTTTCTCACATTTTTCGTTTTTCTATCAGCTTTTTCATGGTTGTTCGCTTTATTCTTCTGTTTGCTAAAAGGTTAATGATGTTACGAAGTATTACGAAAAAGAGGAGAGCCTATGGGAGGAATCCACACCCAAACCTCCCAAAGTGGAATACAAATGTGAATTGGGTTTAATTATTAACCCAAAAGTTTAAGTTGATGGGTTATGAGCTTTTCACATCTATATTTTACTAATATTTTTTTTCAAGGTCAATATAGGTAAACCTGCTCACTCATATCCTCTATATTCTTAATATTGCAATACCAATTAGTCTTAATATGCCATATTCAAAACTGCATAATCAATAATTCATATTGCCAAAATAAGTAAGATCCAAAACAACTAAATCAACAAAGGAATGAACTTCAAGTAATAGTCAACAAGTCTTAGTAATCGAAAGTTCTAAACTCGAACAACTATCAAGAATGTCCAAATAAAAGCAAACTAAAACGAAACCTTCTCCATAGCGTGGCAATTCTATTCGTCGAGCAAATCATCATCGTCAAGATCCAGATTAAGCTTCTCATACTCCTCCATTTTCACATCCTCCACTTTAGGTAATCAAAACATGAACCTTATAAGTAATGTATCCAAGATAATGTACCATGGTGCAAAGAGTATCTAGTATGACAAGAACTTGGAACAATCTCACGAAGACGAAAATGAACACCAATAGGTATTATGATTCAGTTTTACCACAAGAACTAATAGTTTCCATGAAAGAATCGTTTCATGTTTTTATTTGGAAGGCTATAGTCAATATGTCAACATATATAAGTTTGTTGTATCATCAAAATTTGAAGTGTCAAAATTTGGAATGACACTTCAAACCATGTAAGACATATCATCAAATGTGAAATGATATAAAGTTGATTATAACGTCATTGAAACGTATCAGATAATTCTTATATCCATATTTGGGATAATTTAAGACTAATGTTTTATGCAAAAACTTGTCACATCATCAAATTTGGAATGACAACAATTCCTTATACTCAACACTTCGCACTAATTTATCAGAATATTTGAATTCCCCCGAATGCCTATCGGTTAGATTTTTCAAAGTTCTCATCCAAATTCAAACTCATTCAAAATGACAAAAAATGATTTAGACCTTTCTATAAAGTCTTTAATCTCATATCTTCTATAGTTTTGAATGTTCGATCTCTAGACAAACCTTTAGTAAGAAAAATCTATCATATTTTCCTTCGACTTCACATAAGTCAAAGTGATAATTCCATATTCAATCAAATAATTAAGCATCTTTTGTTTAAGTCTAATATGTCTTCTTTTTTCATTAAAGAGTGAGTTATGAACTATTGTTATAGCGATTTGACTATCGCAGAACAATGAAACCGAGTTTATCTAAAACTTTTATGATAGAAGATCTAAAATTAAGTCACATATCCACTCTACTTTATCAGGCATATAAGGTAGATAATAGAGTTCTGACTCCATAAACGACAACGCTATACATGTCTGTTTTTTAAATTTCCATACTACAACAACTCCACCCAAGGTAAATAGATAACCTGTAGTAGACTTGATGTCTCCTAATTCTGAGCTCCAAGTAGCGTGAGAATATCCTTTCAATACTGAAAGATGTCTTGTCTGGCACAAAGCATATGCGTGAGTACCCTTAAGGTACCTTTTTAGCCTCGCAAGGGCATCCCAATGATCCTTATTAGGATTACTACTGAAACAACGTAACATGCTTACCATAAAAGGTATGTCAGGTGTAGTGCAACTCATAGCATACATGAGACTACAAACCAGCTTAGATACTCTAGTTGGTTCATAGTAGAACCCTGATTCGGTTTTAGGCATTTGCTATAATCATAAGATGTCTGAACAGCTTTGCACTCATTATATCCCCACTCAGAAAGTAGTTTCTCAATATAATGAGACAGACTAAGGCAGATCAATCCTTGTCTTTCAAAACCTCTTTTCATACTAAGTATAGTGCCAACAACACCCATACCTTTCATGGAAAAATTTTTCGCTAAAGATTATTTCACGTCTTTCACTAGAGAAAGATCAGAACCAAGTATTAGCATGTCTTCTACATACAAACAAATAACTGTAACCTTGTTCGACACAAGACGATAATAAAGACACTTATTCGAATTATTACTCTGAAAACCAAATAAAAATTGTTTCACGTCTTTTACTACAGAAAGATCAAAACCAAATATTAGCATCCACATACAAGCAAATAATTGTGACCTTGTTCGACCCAAGACGATAATAAAGACACTTATCCGAATTACTATTTTGAAAACCAAGAGATTTTACTGTTTTGTCAAACTTTTCATGCCATATTTTTGGTGCTTGTTCAAGACCATATAAAGATGTGTTTAGTTTTACAAACCCTTCAGGTTTGTTCATATAGATTTCCTCAGTCAACTCGCCATCGAGGAAAGTTGCTTTCACATCCATTTGATGAACAACAAAATCCTCAATAGATGCCAAAGCAATAAGGATTCTTATTGTTCTCAAATGACATATAGGTGAATATACATCATAGTAGTCCAGCCCACTCAATTGAGTATAACTTTTAGGTACGAGACGTGCTTTATAGTTTATACTTGGCTATTGACCCATCTGGATTAAGTTCTTCAAAATCCATTTGCACCCTATAGTCTTAACCCATTTAGGCCAATCGATTATATTTCACGTTTGATTTTCCCGTAGAGAATTCATTTCATCATTAATGGCTTCTGCCCATGACAAGGAGTTCCTGGAACTCATACCTTAAAAGTTGATGGAATTCCTTAAAAGGGTTGTTTCCATATTTTTCTTAGCTTGTTTCCGTATTCAAGAAATGAAGTTCTCAATGACCAGCAATCGTCCACGATTTGATGTCACGGTCTATGATGTTTTCTCTTTTAGGGCTAAAAGAGAGGAAGCAAGGATCAATGCATGGGAAAATCTCCAGAAGGCGAAAGCTGAGGCAGCAATAAGAAAACTAGAGGTTCTTATCCAAACTTCATCTTCCTTGGTAGCTTGAACTTTGTTGGCATTGATTGTCGTTAGAGTATGAAACGTAATACGATTAGGCCTTTTGTTTGCTACAAGTTTTAGGATAAGTCAATATTTGATTTTGAGTGAAATCTTCGTGCTTTTTGTTTGCTTTCAATCATTGGGTAACGTGCTTCTCATTTTCAGTTATATCATTTTTCAGTCACACAATGTGAACCTTAATGTCTCCAAGTTCTTTTCACTTTGCTGACACTATCATTACGACGATTTAGATGAAATTGGAAAAGATCAGGTTTTCATCCATGGATAAGATAATGAACAAGCTTAGATCTGCTCAGAAGAAGGCTCATGAGATGAGAAGTGAAGTTTTAGCCAGCCAAGCCCCACGAGCATCTAAATCCTCACACAGGTCACGTCAAATGGGTTATCTGGGAGGCTGCTTCTCTTGCGACGCATATTGACCAGGGATACAGATTAGCCATGGGTTTAGAGTTAACCGGTAAACCACTGATTTGATACTAAGTACTACTAGTATTTACTGCTTTTCCTTGGCTGTCATGTGAAAGCTTTGCTATTCATGTCAACTAAGCTAATTAACCTTAGTTCAATGGTGATGGATGATTTTTACTATTGCCTTTGGTCTCCTGCATGATTTTTCATTGTCCTTGTGTCTTACATTTACCTTTTCTTAACAATGCGATCGGTGTGATTGTTGATGCAGACACTGTTCAAAGGTGGCAATTCTTAACAAGCAACTTTTAATATGAGCTCTCGGACGGAGCCTATTCTTTGTAGCTTGAGGACCATGAAGCTCTATTCTGCTTGCAAATTCTCGACTTAAACTGTTACCTGCTTCAGGTTTTTTCATATTTTCTAGGGGTAACTATTCACCTAAAATCCCATCATCTATGTGAATATCTTGTGCTAGATTTCGAACTATTTGTAATGTAGTCTGCTGGTCTACGACCTTCCCATTTCAGATCCATGCTTCGTTGATCTTTTTGTGTGTGTCGTCTTTTATAATGGTTGTCCATTACCTCTTCTTATGTACCAGATATTACAATATCTCAGAGTCCTAACGTGGCATATCATTTCTTGATAAAATCTCCAGTACGCGAAAAGCGCTTCTAAGTTCTAACCCTTGAATTATCACGTTTCCATGCAAAATCATTGCATGTGGACTTCAGTATACTGTTTGAATCAGATTGTCGACAAATTTGTATCCATTGTCGAAACAAGTTCGTCTGCTGGTCTAACCCGACAAGGTGTTGAGGAATATTATTATTTAATATATCCTCTAATATTATTTTGGAATATTAATGTATGTATATTACTAAAGATAAGTTTTCAATACGTTAGAAGAATACGATCTGTTAAAAAATAGATAATATATATCTATTTCTTTGTATATCTTACTGCTTGAAGTCAAGTGTTCCTCTTACAAATGTTAACCTGAAAATAACAGGTCTATGTATTCCAAACTTGATACCTAAGATGTAATACTTTAAGTTTACACACTATTTATCAAGAGACTCAATGATCTTACACCTCGTTTGGTTTGCGGATGGGATAAGACAAAATTAGTTATCCCTTCACTATTAATGCTGAGTTATTTATCTCATCTTTTTTTCATAAATGTTTTTTGGTACAAATGAGATTATGACACTCAAGTTCAACATGAATCTATTTGTACTACGGTCGGGCCATGTGCAAGGGTTAGAGGTTGGGCAATCATTGGGGGTAGGGCGACGGGCGATGGTTAACGTTGAGTGGCTGTCGATGGGATGGTCGGTAGTAGGTTGGCGGCCGACGGATGGTGGTCGATAGTTGGTCGGCGAATGACGGGCGATGATCGATAGTTGGGCAGCTGTTGGGGTCGACGATCAACGATCGATGGTCAAGTGGGGACCGACGACGGTCGGAGGTGGCGGTTAGCGAGGGCGCTCGATAGTCGACGGTCACTGATACTCTTCCTGTCTTCTTTTCGATTCAGCTCACTTAAGTAATCTTTGAATCTCTGATTGTTTTACACGCTTGCTTTTCAATCACTCGTTCAACAGCCTTACTCAATGAGCTTCAACGATCCCTTTTTATAGGCTGAGGGAATGAACGCCTCAACTGATGTTGACAGATCACCTACTTCAGATCCTTATACTATCACACTCTGAACCTCAAATCTTTGATTAACTGAACCTCAGACCTTTGACCCAAACCCTAACAACCATCTCTGCTGTGCTCTAGTCTGTTGTACCTTAGTTTGTATTCAGTACTGTGAGACCTCGTCTGCACGCAGTCCCTGGTGCAAGTTCATTTGCACCCAGATCTGATGCACTTCATGCATTGATGCGTTGGTCCTCGTCTACAAGTTCATTCATTGATCTTGAAGCATTTGTAGGTCTTTTATTGCACATGCATGCCTTAGATGCTTAAGAACATATGATTTATACTTGTTCAGACACTCGTTATCAATTGATAATCGAGAGCTTATTCCAGTCTTCCCTTGGTGACAAGTTTAGTCAATCCAAGAGGTGAGTTCACTATCTTCTTGTTTTTGTCTTACAAGACAACTCCTTTTACAAGATAGCTAACTTGTTAAAAGGAGAAGAACTTAGATCCTTGCACAGATCCTTTACTAGACTCGGCTGTAGCTTTTGTTCTTCAGTGTAGACTAGTGAACACTCTTCCTATTCTTTCTCAATTCAGCTCACTTGAGCAACTATGAATTTTTAGATTTTTTTGCACACTTTGTACATTGAATCTCTCGTTCAACTGCTTACTTCCTTGAGCTTCTTCGATCCCTTTTTATAGGCTGAGGGAATGAACCCGTGACTTGTATACAGGATCTGATGTGATAGCTGGTCACATGTGAACTTTTACTGATGTTGACTGCTTACCTTTTTCAGACCCTCGTACTGTCAGACTCTGAACCTCAAATCTTTTATTTGACTAAACCTCAGACTTCTGACCCAACCTTGGCAATCATCTCTGTTGTACTCTAGTCTATTGCACCTTAATCTGCACTCAATACTATTGAGACTTCGTCTGCACCTAGTCCCTATTGCAACCTCGTCTACTCTCAGATCTTATTCAATCCATGCATTGCTATGTTGGTCATTGCCTGTAAGTTCAATCCTAGATCCTGAAATATTTGTAAGTCTTTTGTTGCCCATGTATGTCTTAGTTGCTTAGCTGAAATGCTCTGTAGTAGTCTATATCTGGTGGCCCATACAATGCTTTCCATCTGTGGTCGTCTACTTTCTAGCATCTGACCTAAACTTCATATACCTATCTAATTTCCAACCTAAGAGTACTAACAATATCATGACTTAATACTCCTAAGTTTTATTCGTCAATTTCTATACAAATGGAGGGATTACACATTCCTATCAAGTGACACTCCCTCTGGCTAAGAAAATTAGCACCTCCAAGATTCATGCCCACTAAACCTCTAGTTTTCACC
>LIEC01007567.1:57966-89570 GCA_001925005.1 Drosera capensis
CCCCCTCCTCATTTGGAATGGTGCAAAATAGGGCAGATCCATCATCTGTAGGTTTTCCCTAGGGCTTACTCTACAATAGTATATCTAACATTCAGATGACACCCCAGACTACAGCTACGAGTCTGAGGCAAGCATTTATAGATGTCAGAATGACATCAATCCATGAAAGGCCATCCATTATTGCAAGAACAATAGCAGAGACAAAACCATCTACACATCAAGAGTTATCTTCATCAAAAATTTTAGTTGAATACAGACGCAAACAACTGGATCAGAAAATCTACAACATGCATCAGTGAACAAGGGATGTATTCAAGGAACTCCTCAGCAGTGTACAACCAGTTTCAAATGAGTCGAAAGCTGAGAAGAATACCAGGGAAAAGTGCTTTGAAGACTTCAAGGTAACTCTCTCCAACATGGCTGAAGGTCTTACTAATCAAATACAAAGGGCTAATGCCTAAAATTTTCAGCAGTACATGCTCAACTCCTCAAACCTGAATAAGCTAAGGGGACAACATTCAGCTGACCTGCACAAAGTACAAGCATCCTTGCAAGCCACCTAACAGTAGCTTAAGGAGCACATTCGCAACAATGACACAAGGCTTGGATCGTTGGAAAACAAATCTTTAACTTGAAACTGCCAAAAACACAGTTGCTTAGCTGACAACCACCTCTGAACTAAGAGCCCTGAGAACTACAATCGAAGCCCTTACATCTGTAATAAGGAGAAGATAGCAGATAAAGGGAAAGAGGCAACAAGGCTTCAAGGGGAAGAGATGGTGATAACCTTACTGCCTTCAAGAGATGGAAGCAGTAGAGCATGCGAGTCTATTTATATGTCTCAAAATTTTGTATGTTTATTTTCTTTGATGTAAATAAAATAAAGGATGTATTTCTTCTTACAGTTTAGATAGAGTTTTCTAATCATCATTTTAGGGGGATATAGTTGAGTTAAACCTATGATGTATAAAAATTGAGTGATATGCAAACCCTAGTCTTAGAATATCCTAGTATGCATCAAGGTTGAGACTCGTTTGCTTGAAAAGTGAGCCTGCAATAGGCTAATTCAGAAAAGAATGCTACAAGGCTGGTTCAGAGAGGAACGCAGTAAATCTGATTCTGAAAAGAATACATTAAGACTAACAATAATGAGGTCATGAGTAAAGAAACAGTAAGGACTGGTTTATCCTGGATTGCTTTTGTGTGAAAAGGCTTACTGTAGCAAGACTGAAGAACAGTAAGACTGAGTTCAACAGAAGGATCCATATTTAGTCAAGGTACAGGTGTTACCTTTTTCACTATGTCAATGTTCTTTCCTACATCAAAAACCAAAGGACACGGGTTTGTGAATATGATTCCAGGGGGCATGAAAGTGATCTTTCACGACTTCAATAATGGCTAGAAATTTAGGATTGCCTATAAATACAAAGACGATGCCCAAGGTTTCATAACTTTTGAATTCTTAAATCTCCTTTGCTTTGAGAAAAAAGACAAGTGCAGTAAGGTTTCAAGTGAACAGTGTGAGAAGTTGAAAGCTGAAGATCTAATCCAGCAATTTGAAAAGAAAAAGTGATAGCACTATCCTCTAGGCATATCACTTTGATAGTCAAGGAAACTGATAGGAATGTGCAATCCCTCCAAGTGTATAGAAATTGATGTAACAAAACTGAGATGTATTAATCATAATGTAATTAGTATGTTTAGGCTAGAAGTCAAGTAGGTAGTTGTAGTCTAGGTTGGATGCTTGAGAGCAGACGATTACAGATAATGGAGATCATATGAGCCACCAGATGCAGACTACTACAAAGGACTTTAGCTATGCACCTAAGGCATTGATGAGAAACCAAAGAACGTCAAAGGCTTCAGGATCTAGGCATAACTACAAAGACGATGCCCAAGGTTTCATAACTTTTGAATTCTTAAATCTCCTTTGCTCTGAGAAAAAAGACAAGTGTAGTAAGGTTTCAAGTGAACAGTGTGAGAAGTTGAAAGCTGAAGATCTAATCCAGCAATTTGAAAAGAAAAAGTGATAGCACTATCCTCTAGGCATATCACTTTGATAGTCAAGGAAACTGATAGGAATGTGCAATCCCTCCAAGTGTATAGAAATTGATGTAACAAAACTGAGATGTATTAATCATAATGTAATTAGTATGTTTAGGCTAGAAGTCAAGTAGGTAGTTGTAGTCTAGGTTGGATGCTTGAGAGCAGACGGTTGCAGATAATGGAGATCATATGAGCCACCAGATGCAGACTACTACAAAGGACTTTAGCTATGCACCTAAGGCATTGATGAGCAACCAAAGAACGTCAAAAGCTTCAGGATCTAGGATTGAGCTTGCAGACGAGGACCAACACATAATGCATCAATGTACAGTAGATCTGGGTGCAGACGAGGTTGCAACAGGGATTGATGCAGATGAGGTCTCACACTACAGTGTGCAGACGAAGATGCAACAGACTGGGTATAACAGAGATGGTTGTTCATGGTTGGGTCAAAGGTCTGGAGTCAATCAAATGAAGATTTGAGTTAAAGCAGCAACACCATGATTTCTGAAATTAGTGGACTTCTAGCATCAGAAACAAGATGGTGGGGGACACTAGTGACAAAGTGTCATTATTGCTGGGTTCGTTTCCTGAGCCTATAAAAGGGAGCTATTGAAGCTCATTGAAGTAAGGTTGTTGAATAAGGTTCAAAAAGCAAGAGTGCAAAGCAATCAACATTCAAAGATTACTCAAGAAAGCTGAATCATGAAATACACAGTGAAGAGGCACTAGTCTGCAGAAGAACAATATTTGCAGCAGAGTTCAGGACACTGAATTTAGGCAAAGATCGTGGGTCTTCATCTTTTGTACAAGTTAGTTAGTTTGTAAAAAGAAGTTTTCTTGTAAGCTACAAACAAAAAGATAGTGATACTCATTGCTTGGCTTGACTACACTCGTCACGAAGGGAAAACTAGACTAAGCTCTTGTTTATCAATTGATAACGAGTGTCTGAACGAGTATAAATACTATGTCTCTTACTCTCTTTCATTGTCTAGTATTTTGAACTGTTAGAAACCAACCTTTACAACCAAACATAGGCAAACTCAAAGAATTGAAGTCTCTGTAGCAGACCTTCAAGTGTTAGCTGCAGACCACCCAAGTGGTCTGCAAAAATATAATCCACTTGCTAAATTTTGAATTAACCTATTCACCTCCTCCTCTCTCTAGGTTATATCTTGGACCTTACAATTGGTATTAGAGATTGACTTTCCTGATTTATTTACAAAGGTCATTATCTTATTTGCAAAAAAGTTACTAACAGTTTGTTTTTGTGAAGAACAATGGCACTACTAAAGTTTCCTAAATGTCTTAACAGTGGAGAACCTCCAACGTGTTCATTCGACAAATTCAACCATTGGAAGCTAAGGATGCTTGCACATCTCAATTCAATAGACGAAAGAATGCAAGACATCATCACTGATGGACCTCATATTCCAATGATGCCAGATCCAATGGATTCAACGAAAGAAGTATACATGCCAAAGACTCTCTGGTCGAGAAATGACTGGGATATGGTGTTGGTTGATAGAAAAGCTCAAAACCAGATATTCAAATCCCCTTGATGACAACATGTTTCAAATAGTGGTTCATACAACCACTGCAAAAGAGGCATGGGAAGCTCTACTGCTAAGGAATGAAGGAACTAACGAAATAAGGGAGAACAAGATGGATATCCTATTACAACAATATGATTGGGTCTCAATGAGATCTAATGAAAATCTAACTTCCTTCTATGAAAGTTTCAATATTCTCATCAACAATCTCAAAACCTTAGGAAATACTTTCCAAAACAAGGAAGTCAACCTAATGTTTGTGAGATCTCTTGGTGAAATCTGAAGCACAAAGGCCACAACTATTAGGGAATCCAGAGATCTAACTAAGATATCCCTGGTTCAACTATACGGTGTATTGCATACATACAATCTTGAAGTTGTGCAGAAGAAACAAATAGATGATGCCAGGAAGAAGACCTTGGCTTTCAAAGCACAAGAAAAAATCCTGAAGTGACATCGCGTCTGCAAGTGAACAAAGACTATATGAAGAGCTGGCATTGATGGGGAAGAAGTTCAAGAAGCTATTCAAAAAGAGGAACTTCAAAAAGAACTTTCCATAAAAAACAAAGGAAGCAGAAAAGCAAGTCTGCTACAACTGTGGCAGACCAGGGAACTTTGCTGCACAATACAGACGACCAACACAAGACTCGTCTGCACCAAAATTCAAAAAGGACCACACCAAGAGCAACTATGGAAGGAAAGAAAGAGGCAAAGCCTATGCTGCAAAGACATGGAGTAGTGAAAACACTTACTTTAAGAAACACCGAGCTTCCGAAGCAAGTGGATGCTTGGAATGGCAAGATTTTGTGTTTGCAAAAATTGCTCAATACAGGTCAATCCTCCCACGATAAAACTGGGTTAGGATATAATGACTGGTTGCACAATAATGCAGACATGAAAGTCATTACCAAGGAAGCAAAGCAGACTACTAAAACAGTGTAGAAAAGGAAAACCTCAACTGCATCACATGTGCAGAAGAGGAATACCTCTACTGCAGTAGATATGCATAAGAGCAAAAGCTCTGTTGTACAGACTGTGCAAAAGAGTAAAAGCTCCACTGCACAGAAAGTTATAAAAAGCAAGAACATTCTGCAGAAGAGATCTCTATTGCAAAATAAGATCTCTACTACTCAAACCCAGAAGGGCTGAAGCAGAACATCAGTACAAGCTAATCATAAGAAGGCCAAGAAACTTAAAAAGGGATTTAGTGAAAGGCCTTATGAAGCTCAGTATGTACCTAACTACTCAGCATGGAACAACTTCTCCAGAATAACTTGGAGAAAGCCATACTCGAGTCAAATCTACTCATGTCAAATACAGCAAACACAATGGAGCAGGCCACTAATAAGCACAAAACCAAAGGTTTACTACTTGGCCACAAGTCCTTTGAATGCTGGAATTCTCACAAAAAGATAATTCAAGTGTGGGTTCCAAAAGCTAACCAATGAGAACCCATATAAGTGGGTACCATGTACAAGCTCTCTATGGTTTCAATGCAAGAAAGATAAAGAGGTGTATGGTATCTGAACAATGGATGCTCAGGACACATGATAGGAAACAAATCCATCCTTGAAGACTACAGAAAGGAACAAGGACCCCTTGTCATATTTGGGAAAGGAAAAGCATGTACTACTAAAGGTTATGAAACCCTTGGAACAGGTTTCTTAATCTTTAGAGATGTTGCGTATGTTAAAGGATTAGAACATAATCTGCTATCCATTAGTCAATTGTGTGATAAAACTTATGATGTATCATTAAATTATGATACATGTCAAGTAAAGGATAAAATCACACAAGAAGTCAAATTACTAGGAGTAAGAAAAAGTGATATTTATGCAGTAGATTTTGATTCATCACAGTCAGAACAAATAACATGTTTCTTTACTAAAGAAGCTAAAGACACTAAAGATTAGCTCATTTTAACTTTAAAACTATGACCAAATTATCCTCAGAAAACCAAGGAAGAGGACTCCCTCAAGCAAAGTTTAAAAATGATAAACTATGCAGACCATGTTAGGAAGAAATGCAGACTACAGAAAACTTCAAACCCCTAAACTCTTCAGAATCAACTAGAATTCTGGAAGCGTTACATATGGATCTCTTTGGTCCAGTTGAGGTAGAAAGCTTAAATAGAAAGAAATACACTCTAGTTATAGTAGATGATTACTCCAGATACATTTGAGTAATATTTTTACATAAAAAGTATGAAACTTGTAATCTGCTAACTAAGTTTCTTAGACAAATTCAAAATGAAAAAGGCATAGAAGTAATCACAATCAAAAGTAATCATGACACTGAATTTGATCAAACAGGAGTTGATGACTACTACAATGATCATGGAATTAAACATAACTTCTCAGCACACAGAACAACTCAACAAAATGGTGTGGCTGAGGGAAAAAATAAAACACTCATAGAGGCAATTAGGACAATGTTTTCTGATTCAAACTTATCTAAAAACTTCTCGGCAGAAGCAGTTAATACAGCTTGCTATACTCAAAATAGATACACAATTCACAAGATTTATAATAAGACTCCCTATGAATTATGGAAAGGAAAGACACCAAGTGTCAAATACTTTCATGATTTTGGATGTATATGTTATATACACAATAATGATAAAAGCTATCTGTAGAAATTTGATCATAAGACAGATGAGGGAACGTTCTTAGGGCATTCTACAAATAGCAAAGCCTTTAGAGTATACAATAAAAGAACATGAACAGTTGAGGAGTCAGTTCATGTATCATTTGATGAATCAGAAACATTCATAAGAGATGCAAATGTATTTGATGAGGAATGTGCATGTAATGAACAGGCTGCAGAAAAGGTCATTGAAACTGCAGACAAAGAAGAGTCGTCTGCACACAATGACAATGCAGCAGAGACTGAAGAACAGACTCAACAACTGGAAACTAATGAATAAGATAAAAGAAGATGGATCAAGGTACATACACAGGATGACATCATTGGAGATAAGGATGCACTTGTGGAGACTAGAAAGGCAACAATAGAGAATACCTGTCTGCATGCTTTATATCAGAAATAGAACCTAAGATAATAAATGAAGCACTAAATGATCCAAACTGGGTAGATGGTATACAAGAAGAACTAAATGAGTTTCAAAGAAATGAGGTATGATATCTAACATCAAGACCCAAGAACTATCCAGTTGTAGGTTATAAATGGGTATTCAGAAATAAATCTGATAAAAATGAAATAGTCATCAGAAACAAAGCTAGATTAGCTACTAAGGGATACTCACAAGAAGAAGGAATACACTTTGATAAAACCTTTGCCCCTGTAGCAAGATTAGAAGCCATAAAAATGTTCCTTGCCTATGCTGCATATCAAGGATTTAAACTCTATCAAATGGATGTAAAAAGTGCTTTCATAAATAGAAAGCTGCAAGAGAAAGTTTATGTTGAACAACCTCCTGGCTTTGCAGACTATGAATATCCAGAGCATGTATATAGATTAGACAAGACATTATATGGGCTAAAACAAGCACCTAGGGCATGGTATGAAACCCTCTCAACTTTTCTTTGTGAAAATAAATTTGAAAGAGGTACGGTAGATACCACTCTGTTTCTCAAGAAACATAAATAACATATATTGTTAGTGCAAATCTATGTTGATGATATTATATTTGGTTGCACTCATAATAAACTTTGTGAACGTTTTGCAGAATTAATGAAATCCAAATTTCAAATGAGTTTAATGGGGGACCTAAAATATTTCCAAGGACTTCAAATACAACAATTAGAAAGTGGAATCTTTATAAATCAATCTAAGTACTTAAAAAACACAATTAAAAAGTATGGCTTAGAAAGTGCTGGTTATATGAAAACTCCCATTAACATATCAATAAAGATAGATAAAGATAAACATGGAAAGAATATAAATCAAACTATGTATAGAGGAGTAATAGGGTCATTATTATACCTTACTACAAGCAGATCAGACATTCAATATGCAGTCTATATCTGTGCAAGGTATCAATCTGATCCCAAGGAATCCCACTACACTGTAGTAAAGAGAATCCTGAGATATCTCAAAAGAACTCCAAACGTTGGTGTATGGTATTCTAGAGAATCAGATTTTACACAAATAGGTTTTCAGATATAGACTTTGCAGGTTGTAGAGTTGACAGGAAAAACACAAGTGGATCATGTCAATTTATTGGTGCAAGATTGATTTCTTGGTTCAGCAAGAAGCAGACCACTGTGTCAACCTCTACTGCAGAAGCAGAGTACATAGCTGCAGGAAGTTGTGTTGCACAAATATTATGGATGAGATCACAGCTTGCAGGCTATGGTATGATAATCTCTGAAACCTCTATATTTTGTGACAATATGTCTGCAATGGCAATTTCAGAAAATCCAATTTTTCATTCAAGAACCAAAAATATTGATGTCAGATATCAGTTTATCATCAGAGATCATGAGCAAAAAAGGTCACATTAAATTGGAATATATTCCAACAGAAAAACAAATTGCAGACATTTTTACAAAACCTCTCGATAAGAGTAAGTTTATTCAATTTAGAGGAGAATTGGATATACTTGATTTAAAACAATAAAAAGGCCAAAATGCTTTACTGCTCTACTACACGTATAGAAAGCAGACTAGCATTATTTTTAATGCAGACGAGCATTATTGCTCTACTGCTCTACTACTTGGTTCACAAGTGGAGAGCATACTAGAAGTAATATTGCTCGGCTGCATCTATTTTAGGAAAAAAATTTTAAAAGTTACAAAACTGATTTCCTAAAATAACGCAACGGTCAAATCACGACTGGCACTGCGCATAGGCTAGAAAACACCGTCAACGGTCATAATTTTCAAACGAGTATAAAAACTGAAAAAAAAAAAAAGTACTTTACTCTCTCTCTCTCAGAATGCTCTCATTTTCTCACTAAGAATTCGAGCGCTCTACTGCACGAAATCAAAAACCCTAACTCTCTAAATCTTTCGAATTCGATTTCTGAACTCAACAATTCTTTCAAATCTTCTTTCAAAAATGGCCAACTCACCCTCAAACACATTCCAAAAGAGTCTCAAGTCATCTGAAGAACAAAAGAGCCCCACAAGGAAGATCGAACGTCAAACTGGCGCCTTGTTCAATTTCAATAGTATACGAAAAGAATCAGATGAAATAAAGGAAGAAGCTGGACTCAAGTATTTATGTGAAAGAACAAGCCGGATCTATGATGATGAAGTACTAGATTTCATCGGAAAGGCGAAAGTCGCAAATAACCTGCAACTGATCACACAGACCTCTACTGCAAAGAAGATTGCAATTTCCATAAAATCAGACGATTTTGCACAATTCTTCAATCTAACGAATTAAGGCTCAAGGATCATTCCACCAAACATCGTCACAACAGGAAAGCACGCGATGCTAACCAAAGACAAGTGGAATAAAGGTATAAGAACAATGAAGAAATACCTATCAAAGGAGCACAAGCTGCTCGCGGATATAGTGAAGAAGGTAATACTCTCCAGGGAATTCAGCAAGGATCAGATTACAACTAATCAACAGGAGATCATATGTGCAATTTTCACTGAATAATACAAAGTCAATTGGGCTCAGTTTCTCATGTATCAACTTGCCAAGGCTGTACAGTCAAGCAACCGCTGTTTGGAAGGATAATTAGTATCCTTCTCAAACAAAAACTGCAGTTATCCGACAAAGAAGGAAGGCCATGGACGGTGGCCAAGCAGATTGACGTCAAGAAAATAGGCAAGCAGCCTATTGGATTGACAAAACAAACTACAGCACAGTAAACCATTGTCAAACCTACACACCATCCACCACAGTCTGCAGAAGTGCAGACGAGAAGAAAGACTATGCAAACGAATGCTGCAATACATACAAGATCAGCAGTAAAACAGAGCAAGAGAGCACCAGTCAGCAAAGCCCAACCAACCAAGAAGAGACAGCAAATAGTGACAAGAAGAAAGCTACTTATGCAAGCCTCAGACGAGAACCATTTCAGACCACCCGACTACAGAACCAACTCTCATGGTGGTGGAAGTACAATGCGTAGAAGTACAGACTGGGCATATTGCTAAGCCCTTATCCTCAAGAATATCTTCAAAGGCACCAGAATTAGCTGTACTCCATGATGCCATTATGGCATTAAAGTTCTTGACGACTGGAGCAGATAAGAACCTTCGGAGTCTAATCTTGGAAACTCAAAAGAGTTTAATGTTGGAGCAGACTAGTGAAGGACCTCAAGCTCAGTTCAGACAAAGGCTTGCTGCTGAAGGATACTCAATGGATGAGATAAGGTTAATAGAAGCCAATCTCACAGCCTTGCAGACTGGACCAGCTCAAGATATCGCTGCTAGACCTTCCCTCACAATCAGAACTACTGCATCAGAGCCAACAACAACAGCAATTGTTCCATTCATAACCAGTGGAATGGATATTTTTACGATTGAAGAAGATCAACCAACTACTGCAACAGAAGTATGGACAACCACAATAACATGGCTAGAACCTCTCAACTGCTTAGTAAGAAGAAGCAAGCTGAGATGCAGAAGAAAGAAGAAAGGGAAGGCATGATTCAGGAGATTGTAACACAACACAAACTACCAATCAAAAGGCCAGCAAGAACTGGAAGGCAAACAAGATCTTCCAGACCAAGACTAGTTCCATCAGGACCAAAGACTCTTTACCGAATCAATCTAGATGGATCTCAGACTTTGATTGGAGAAACTGATGGGATGATAGAAGCAGAGGTCAAATAACTCACTTAACTTGAAAAGAAGACAGCTAGCAGGTCAACAAGACCAAAAAAAAGCACATTTTCTTTTCAATGGCCCACTTGAATTCAAGGACTCAACCTTAAAGACTACCAGACTCCGACATGCTATACTCAAACCTATTAAGTTTGTCAACACACCAGCAGTTGAGGCTGAGCTCAAGAAACTCTTAATTAAACTTGTCTAAGCTGCAGTTGAGGAGATATACGACTATCTCTCAAGACCTGACATAGGAGAACATCAGCCATCATGTGATGATGGTAATGATGGTGGTGATCAGCCACAACCAGACACTATGGACGACGATGATGCAATCATTGATCAGATTGCTGAAGAAGGAGTACAAGAGTAGACTACAGCAACTGAGATCAATGCAGCAGAGTCCCCTGCAACAGACCAAGCAGCTAAGGAACAAGCAGCTGAGACACCTGTAGCTGAAGAACCTACGGAGGACAAAGAAGTTAAGTCATCTGCTGAAGGACATGAAGCTGACAAAGGATTGAAACCATCCACCAATGAAGCTGCAACTGAGGGATACACAACAGAAGAATCTGTAGCAGAGACCAAAGTAGTAATCGCCCTTGTAGTTGAAAGACAAGCAGGTGAGGAACAAGCAGCTGAGGTTCAATCAACAGAACCAAGTAAAGTCAAACAACATGTAGTCAAGGAACAAACAGAAGCATTTGAAGAAGCACTTGAAGAGGACCAAACTACAGCAGAGGCATAAATAACTCACAGTGCAGCTCAGACAACCCCATCAAAGGATGCAGAAGAACCAACAACAATGTAGTCGATAGATGATCAACCTATAACAGGAGTCACTCCGTCTCAAGATAATGGTCATAACATTATGAACATCCAGTTTACGCCACCCTCCTCATTCGGATTGGCGCCAAACAATAGCAAATCCACCATTTGAAGTACAAGTACCCATGCACAGTGGGATCTCAGCAACTCAGATGACACCAACAGCAATAAGAAATCTAAGGAGGCATTTGAAGATGATATTAAAATAGTCTCAGTTCAACCAAGACCAACTGCCAAAAGGGTACCATCCTCACCCTTTAAAACTACCACGGGCTACAGACTTCAAAGGTTGGATCAAGACATCTATGACATGCACTCATGGACTAGAGATTCATTTCATGATCTTCTTGAAACTCTATAGCCAATTGCAGAAAGGAACGTCAGACATAAAACCTTTGATGATTTTCGCTCTACACTCAACAATTTGGCAACACGAGTCATTGATCAAATGAAACAAGCCAAATCCATGAATCTTCAACATCAGCAGATCAGCACTTCCAACTTCAACACATTCAGAGGTCAAACCAAGGCTGATCTAAGAAGGATTCATAATGTTGTGCAGACTCCCAACAACAACTCACTGAACACATCCGCAACAACGATACAAGGATGGGATTGCTGGAAACATAACTCCAAGTGGTGGAGAAGAAGGTCTTCTCTAAACTCAAAAGCATACGCACTGCCATTGAAGCTCTACCTTCTACCCTTAATGCTAACAAAAAGGGGAGAAGCAGTTTGCAGCAGAGCAGCAAAGAACTTCAATGTCTGCAACAGAGTAGTAGACTCAGGGGGAGAAGCAGTTTGTAGTAAAATGAAGACAAACTTCAGAGGCAGAAGAAGAAAAGTCTGCAAAAAGATCTAGACATCACAAGGAGCAGACCTCAGGGCACAGGACTATGGGGGAGCAATCTTATGAGAACGAAGATGACATCAACATCATAGAGATTCAGAACAAAGGACTCCCAAGCGCAGCAGACGATTAGAAGAAGAACACAAGAGTCAGTGCAGCAAAGGAAAAGAGCACCAAAGGTAAGGTTAAACAACTCTACTCCTCTTTTTTGTTAATTTTTGTTTACCAAATAATGTAACTAAGTAGTTAGACATTAAGTAAACTTGTTGTTTTACATAAGAGTTTTTGTTAGCATCAATTTATGGGGAGATTGATAGGAATGTGCAATCCCTCCAAGTGTATAGAAATTGATGTAACAAAACTGAGATGTATTAATCATAATGTAGTTAGTATGTTTAGGCTAGAAGTCAAGTAGGTAGTTGCAATTTAGGTTGGATGCTGGAGAGCACACGGCTGCAGATGATGGAGATCATATCAGCCATCAGATGCAGACTACTACAAAGGACTTTTGCTAAGCACGTAAGGCATTGATGAGCAACAAAAGAACGTCAAAGGCTTCAGGATCTAGGATTGAGCTTGCAGATGAGGACCAACACAGAATGCATCAATGTGCAGCAGATCTAGGTGCAGACGAGGTTGCAACAGGGACTAGTGCAGACGAGGTCTCACAGTACAGTATACAGACTAAGGTGCAACAGACTGGGTGCAACAGAGATGGTTACTGATGGTTGGGTCAAAGGTCTGGAGTCAATCAAATGAAGATTTGAGTTAAAGCAGCAACAACACGATTTCTGAAATTAGTGGACTTCCAGCATCAGAAACAAGATGGTGGGAGACACTAGTGACAAAATTTCATATCAGAAATAATACGATATTGCTGGGTTCGTTTCCTGAGTCTATAAAAGGGAGCCGTTGAAGCTCATTGAAATAAGATTGTTGAATAAGGTTCAAAAAGCAAGAGTGCAAAGCAATTAATATTCAAAGATTACTCAAGAGAGCTGAATCGTGAAATACACAGTGAAGAGGGTTCACTAGTCTGCAGAAGAATAGTATTTGCAGGAGAGTTCACGACACTGAATTTGTGCAAAGATCGTGGTTTTCATCTTTTGTAGAAGTTTGTTAGTTTGTAAAAAGAAGTTTTCTTGTAAGCTACAAATAAGAAGATAGTGATACTAATCTCTTGGCTTGACTACACTAGTCATCAAGGGAAGACTACACTAAGCTCTTGTTTATCAACTGATAACGAGTGTCTGAACCAGTATAAATACTGTGTCTCTTACTCTCTTTCATTGTCTAGTATTTAGAACTGTTAGAAACCAACCTTTACAATCAAACAGAGACAAACTCGAAGAATTAAAGTCTCTGCAGCAGACCTTCAAGTGTTAGCTGCACACCACCCAAGTGGTCTGCATAGAACAGTGGTCTGCAAAAATATAATCCACTACATAAACTTGCTAAAATTTGAATTAACCTATTTATCCCCATCTAGATTATATCTTGGACCTTATAGAAACATTGACGTAAGGGATATATTCGTATTTTACTTATATATCTTAATCAGTATAAAAACTCATTGTGTCCTTACATTATTACTTATATTATCTTTAACTCTATTGCTAGTCAATTTCTACTAATAATTTACTAAAAGGAACCAATACTATTACACTAAGTTTAAAACAACATTGATGTCTTATTGACCTTTGTCAATATTACAGTAAAGTTTTGAAAAAGAGACTATTTATCCTCTCCCTCTAGTTTCACAACAAGGTATATTGGAACTTTCATGAACTTTGCACCTAGATTAAAGGGTTGATTGGGTTCTTTGTAAGTCACCAAATTTGCCATTTAGAGAAAAAGAGCGAAAGATAAGGATAAAAATGATTATGAATTGGGAGATGTAACATAAAATAGTGATAGTTTTGTATGTTTTTTTTTAACAATGAGATAGCTTTATATTGTACACAATTTAGTTTTGTTAAATGAAAGAATTTACAAACTTTGTGAAACATCCCCAAATTATGGAACAATAAAATTATTTTGAGAGGGAAAAATACGAGGTTAAGTTACTACTTCCTCCGTCGCATTCAAATTATAAATTTGAGTTATCATTGTATTATTCGACACGTATATTTAAAAGTTTCGTTTTTCATATTCACGACATAAGAAAATTATAATATTGATCCAATATTATAGTACATAATTTAAACTATAATTACTATTTCGTGATAATCTTACATAAAATGATATTTGATTTGATCGTCCCGTCAATGATTCGTAATATGAATAATTTTATTATTGATATAAATTAAGATTATAATTTAAATAAAATAAAAGAAATATATTTAAAACTTTCTTCCCCTCTCTTTCACTTCGCTCTCATGTATCTCCCCACCCATTAAAACTCACCCAAAGCCCAAGGTTATTGAGGACCGGGCAAACTAACGTGATGAGGGGGCCGTTGTGCGCTGGCAAACAAACCAAGCCAGTCAAGCTAGTATCACACGAACACTCTCCTCCCATTCCCAATCTCCCCCTAAACCCTAGAAATCCGTCTCCCCCAAATCCCTCCGACATCGATCAACTCATGAGTCCTTTGAATGCGGAACAATGGAGGGGAACACGGGAGGAGGAGGCTTAGGAGGAGGAGGGAGTGACGTGGAGCTGATGAGCAAGACACTACAGGTGGAGCACAAGTTGTTCTACTTCGATCTGAAGGAGAATCCGAGGGGACGGTACCTGAAGATTTCGGAGAAGACGTCCGGGACGCGGTCCACGATCATCGTTCCGTCCGATGGCGTTTCGTGGTTCTTGGATCTGTTTAATTATTATGTCAACGAAGATGAGAGGGATGTTGTTTGTAAGGAGCTTCAGCTTGAAACCAAGGTCGGTTTCGTTGGTTGGTTTTGGTTTATGGATTTGAATTTGATTGTATTGGAAACAGTCTCTCTAGTATTAGCAATGGGGATAAGATGTTGTACATCTGACACTTCGCATACCCTGAACATGACTGGAATAGCTTGATTGTTGTGGATTGTATTTGATTGGGGTTTTGGTTTATGAATGTCTGTGGTTTTTGTTTTCAGGTGTTTTACTTTGACGTGGGTGAGAATCGAAGGGGGCGTTTTCTCAAGGTGCTGCTACGATTCTTCCTGTGTTGGATATATCTTTAGTATGAAATTTTTTGTTGATATGCTTGAGCTTACGATGGAGTTTGGAATTTGAGTTTGTTTTTGAGGGTATTGCTATGCTTGAGTTGAGGTAGTGTATTGTACAGTAGTTGATGCTGTAATTGTGTGCAAAAGTTGGACTTGTCTTCTGAGTGAATCAAGCCGATTGAACCTTCCTGAACTCACTGACATGATATATCTGGAAAATTGGATCTACTGCCTTCATTAGTAATTTACTTGAAGTTGGATATCGAATGACGTAGAACACATTTTCTGACCTTTTATAAATAAAATATCGAGGAACTTTGGTTGTAATGATCCACAGGTACCTATATTTCATATCCCCGACATATTTAGGGGAGTTCTCCGCTCTTGGTTAGCAAATGGCTAACAAGAGTAGATGTTGGATTATCATGTGTTAATGCTATCCTTATTCCTAAGCCTATATAAACACCATATCGGTTTTTTTTTCCTTAAACTGAAAACAATTCTTGATGCTCCCTGAATGCTTGAGCATCCATCAAGCAAACCATTCTTAGTGATCAAGGGCCTATCTATTAACTATATAGATATGTTATACTCACTCCATCCAAAATTATATGAAACAGTTTGACTTTGCATGGAGTTTTATGCAAGTGGAATTTGTATTGGTTTTAATAAAAAAAAACTTTTACTTTTTAGGTGGCAGTGGGGCTTACTGTAGTAGCTGAGAGTGGAGTGTTTAGTAGCGATCTTGTGTTTTCTATATTAAAACCTTGCCAAAAGAGATATGTTGTATATATTGTTTGGCCCAAATAAGAAAACGCTGTAAATATTATGGGACAGAGGGAGTAACTTTTTATGGTGTTATTGTTTTTTAATACAACAATAAATGGAGTATGCTACCTATATAAGTTATAGCAACCTATGAAGGTAGTTCTTTACCAAAAGTATATCTTTTTAGAGGATTAAAAAAAGATCACAAAATGAATATGAAGTCACATAGAATACAGAAGTACTAAAGAAGCCCACTCATCGTCCAAAGTAGAATTCATGCTGGTAATCCATATAGCCTTTAATTTTTACATTTATGATAAATGTAGGAAATAAAATCGTTGGCGAGAGTCAATTACAATATAGTATAAAGGCAAGAACTTACATAATCCCCCAAGTGAAGGGTGTGAAGAGGTTTGAGATGTACATAGTCGTTCCTTTGTTGTAATACAACAAAACAAGTGTTGAACTCTGACTACATGGTTAGGAAAAGAGTTGTTTACCACTGACCTTACCTTTTTTAAGGAATACTAATATGAAATTCATATCTAATATTGAAACTCAAACAAACTTCTTTTTCCCCCCGTTTTATTGAGGGTTTTTTTTGGGGGGGGGGGGGGGTTTGATGGGGTTGGGAGCATTTATTTGACTTATTGCTTCTGAGAGTTCCAAATGCTTCTTGACAAGACGAAGAAGTCATGAAAATAACAGTTCGTTGTTCTTTGTTTCGGAGGCAACAATAAAGTCATAAAGAGCTGAAGAAGAAGTTTAACGTTCAAACATTGAAATTCTTGTTTGGTAACAAGTAGTTCACGACCTCGTGCTGTTCTTTTTCCGTCAACAACATTATACTGCTGGTGCTGTACTGATGTTAAGAGTTAAAAGTCATTCCTTAGCTGTAAAATACATTCAACACCTTTAAAAAAAGAAGAAGAAGAAGAATTGCTTTTCTATTAAAGCCCACAGCAATGAGATTGTTGTACAATTTTATTTTATTTTGGGGGGAGGGGGGGGGGGCAGGGAATGTTACATTTTAAAATCTCCATTTGTACAAATTCTTATAGTCGTACAATATCATTTGTCCTTGGGAAGAAAGCAGTGTATGTTATAAGATCGGTATAAACCAACAGTTATAGATGAAAGTATTTTAATGGTTTTCTTCTGCCCATCAAAAGATCACCCGTTTGCATGCAATGGTTTGCTATACCCTTATTCGCTGAGTCTCTGATTAAAATTGTTACAAGTTTAAATTTAGCTTTTCTAAGAGAATATCTGAATAAGTTAGCCCAAACCAGAATGTATAATCAATCTCGTTCAAATCAAAGGAACTCCTGACAAGAGACTAACCTTGTTAACTTTTTTTATGCTTATATTTATTATCAGAATTTCCCTTTCTCATATTTGTCCTTTTCATAAATTCTCCCTTCACTCATTTTTTCCTCTTGCTTTCTTAGCTCTTCTTTGAATTTTGTTCTCTATTTTTTTTTAGTGTGTTTAGTGTCTCGAGATATTTTGTCAATTATTTACATTTAAGCAATGTGTATTGAACCTTCAGTTTAACTTCTCATCATAGTATTCCTTATGTACGACTTGAGGGACTAGTTTACAATCATGTTGAACAAGTTATTCGCTTTTTAGTACCTCTCTCAGCTACTGATATAACGCAAGACAGCTCTATCACATTCTTGATTACCACTGTCGAACTGCTAATTAGGAGGAACCAAGATATCTTTGTCAAACAGGTTGCAGTTAATGTCATGCTGAAGGTTGTTAGCTCCCCTGCAGTAACACATGGCTTGGCCTATTTAAAGGTGTTTGAGAATTTCATTCTTGCCGTCATTTAGCGAGTTGAAAAATACAAAATTTAAGAAGATATTCCCTCCGTCTCATTTATTTTGCAACAGTTTGACGTTCATCTGTGTCCAAACGAAGTTTGACCCAAACCACGAGAAGATTTGTTTTTCTAAAAGTTATCCTTAAATGTCAATTGCTGTTTAAGCAATGTACTCTAAGTGCGTGTTCCTGGGAAAAAAAAAATTATCACCTAATTTGATGGAGAAATGGAACTCCTCTAGGCTCTAGATGTGTATTGAATGACGATGAATACATAGTCATAGTCATTGTAATATAAGTGAGACGGAGGGAGTATGATATATTTTCTTTTTTTCTAGAGAAGGATGCAAAGATACCAACATCCCTTGACACATTATATTTTGGTTAATTGGGATTTATATTGGTTGATGTTATCACCAAGACATGTGTTAAATACTAAGGTAACAGAAAAATAATGTGTTGGTAATGATCTCAGTCTAACTCCCCCACCCCAAAATAGCTTAGCGAGCAAACATTTTATTTCGAGGTTAAATTTGTACCTTAAACTATAGAAATCAGTTGGAGATCCGGACCATTCTGTACTCTCTACCCTGAAATGAATTCCTCATCTTCTTTCAACATCGTTTACTGTTTGTGCAATAGGTCTGCTAGCCTGTTTGGTACAACTCTGACTTGCTTTGCTCAAAACATATGCGATTGGTCGAACTGTGAATAGAGTGTTAAAATGTGATATTTCTATAGCTAAATTTTAAAACTGCAAAATTCATTTCTGTAGCTATTCGCTGGCTGTTTCTAAAATTTGTAAACGATTCGTGTAATGCTGCATTGGTTTCTTATAAACCAGCTCTCGTCCACGTATGAGTGTCTTCAGTGCTTAATCAGTGACTGATTGATCTGGTCTTGGAAACTGTAATGGTGTAGTAGCAAGTCCTTGTGATTAGCTAACGTCACTTCATCCTTTCACTATTTATGTCACAGTCCTTGCGATTAGTTAATGTCTCTTCTTCCTTTCACAGTCTATGTTAAACCAACCAATCCTTCAGAAACAGCTTCATTTTCTTGAGAATTATCTTCACGGCAGCTGCAAGGGTGGATACTAACAGATGACGTGCTCCTTATATATAGCTTATTTTCATTATATACAGTTATTTTCATGAACCTATTTTAAATTTTCCATCTGACTAGCGTTGGATCTATTTGAATTTTGATTACGTTTCTTTTCTTTCTTGGAAAGTTGGTAATGTTTTTCACTATTTTTGTCTGATCTCTGTGTTTATGGTTTAAAGTTTTTTTTTTAAATTCTCCAAAGATCATATATCTTGAATTGTGAGGTACTATGCTTTTATTCAAGCATTTGATAGATCATAGATGTGACATACTTTTTATTCTTTCCTTGGGATTTGCTGAAGTTGTATTTGGTCTTTTGTTACAGGAACTGAATTGTATGTGCTTTGCAAGTTCTAATTCTAAAATCTTGTTAGTTTAGGTTTCTGAAGCTTCAATGAGCAGAAACTGGAGCACCATTATTGTTCCTGCTGGAAGCACCAGGGATGAAGGGTGGGCGGCATTTCGTAACATCTTGGCAGAGATAAATGAAGCATCAAGGCTTTTCAAAATGTCCGGTCAGGTAGCTTCGGTCTGAATTCCTCTGGTTCCCACACCCCTTCTTATTTGATCGTGTGATTTGGTGCATGTATTTAGTTCAGATGTTCCTGATCCGGTTTGGTTTGCATGTTTTCTAATAGCAGAACTCTGGAACATCAGAGCGCCTTGGGCTCTCGGATGATGTGAGGACTGGCTTCATTTCTGGCAACAGCACGTTGCTGCTTGCCTCGTCTGACATGAATATGTTGGACAGGTCAGCTGAATTGCCATCACGGGAAGAAACCAGCGGAAACTTTGGTGTTTCGAAGGTTGTCGGAGTTGACCAGAAAAAGTTTTTCTTTGATCTTGGTAGCAATGACAGGGGACATTATTTAAGGATATCCGAGGTGGGTCACATTTTTATACGATGAAAAAAAATCTGCTTAAAATCTCCCCATTTTGAACTGGGGAGTTCGTAGTGTTTTTCAAGTTGCTGAAAAGTTTGCTCCTGGTTCAGGTGGCAGGTTCTGATCGTTCGTCAATCATCCTTCCATTGTCCGGATTGAGGCAATTCCACGAAATGGTAGGTCACTTCTTAGAGATCACGAAAAATAGAATTCAAGGACTTGCAGGTGCAAATATCCGTACCATCGATCCACCTCACCGATGAATATGTATTTCATTTGGTAGTCTTTTTCTGCAAGGTTGTTGCTTGGTTCGTTATTAGCTTAGCTGGGACCTGTTTCCTGAGTTTTTAGACGTGAATAAACGGTTGACCATGAGCAATCTGGGTAATCCACTATTCCTCGAATAATTTGAGTATTTAGCATTGTGGTGATGTCTGGTTGTTCTTTTGGTAAGTGAATAAACTATGATAACAGAAAGTAACTCGTGTGCTATTATGTTTATGATGCTTGATGCATTATCATTATGCTTGATCTCTGCTTTTGATATAATATTTAATTTTTTTAATTTTTTTTTTTTTATGAACGGTAAATTTTATTGCTCAAGACATTACAATACTGCAGTTTTAAGCCAAAAAGCCCCTAAGACATTGCAATACCAGCTCACAGGGTAACTAATCTACGAGCAACATCAAAGGGGAAAAACATTGAGACCTAAATACATGAAAGTTTCGAGTCATACAGATCTCGTAAATAAAGGCCAAAGGTTTTCTTCTGCGTGTCTTAGCTTTAGCTGTTTTGCCTCGAGCAACGTTCATAAACCATTCCTCCAGCCACAGCATCCAGGTACTTACTGGCATGAAATTCACCCATCCTCAAACTATGGAACAGGACCTGCAATTCTTCAGCAGTAAACTCACAGGAGCAAAAAAGATGGTCTCGATTTTCAGTGCTCCACATCTATCATCATCTATCAATATTTATAATTTTTTTTATGAACAAATATTTGTAGTTATTTGATCCTATGCAATTAGCATATCTAGCTTATAGATTTTTATTCCTCTCGGTGTTTTGTTGATGAGCTTGTTGGCAGATTTGTATCTCATTTATCTTCTTCCCCTGAGAGCTAGTCACATTGCAAAGGCACCAAGGCAAGCCTCGTCGTAGTTTCCCCATTCTGTTCGTACGTGAATCTCATCTTTGTTGGTGTGATCTCTATTAACAAATGTCACAAGATTTTTCATCGTATCTATGCAAATAACTAATGGTCCCATACTAAAAGAAGAAAAGAAAACCTTTAATGATTTATACTATTTTCTGTCTCACAGAAATTTGCAATACCTCTATATTTTTAATAAAATTGCAAATTTCTCATATTTAAATTTTTTTTATTACGTTATCAAACCATTTTTATTTTATATTTTATATCATATCAACTTATTCCATTTTTTTTTCTTTTTTTTTCTCACTCTTTTCATTCACCAAAACAAAATGGGAAATACAGAATCCCATGCGAAGAACAATTCGAAATGTAGAATGTACTGTGATTATGGGATCGTCTTGTGTTCCTCTACTTGGGCTTGACCCTATATAGGCTTAGATGGTCTTGCGACCGCATGTATTTTGTTTTCTGCATTTTATGTATGTGTATCTAGCTGATCTCCCGTTGCCCATAACGATAGGGCATGATATAGGGTTGTAATCTATTTACAAAGAGGGATTAATGAAGCTTAACTTTTCCAAAAAGAAAAAAAAAAAGAACACAAAAAGGGAATAAATCATCTATAGAATTCAACACATTTTGTGTCGTTTTAATTTGTTCATGCTTTGTGGGACGGATGGAGTATCTTCTTTTTCTATCAGTTGCGACATAATCCAAAAACCGTATACAAAGCTATAAAATGATCTCTTGGTACTAAAGAAACTTTGGTTTTGGCATCAAGATTTATTTGGTCTGTCTTTTAAATTATTCAAAGGAGTAGATGTTTGTGTATAATACTTTGAGTTAATCAATATTGAAATTTTTGTTAATTAGTAATCGGTGAACTTATATTACTATAGTGTGGAGCTGAACAGTGTTTAAATTGAAAGCTCATAATTTCAATCAGTGAAAATCTTTTTTCTCATTGTGTCTGTTGATTGCCAAGTTCAGAGTTTCAAATAAAATTTCTCAAGATTCAAATTGTTAATTGGATTATGTCTTAAGACTTGACCTAATTTTGAGTGAGAAAAAAAAATTGTTTTGTTCTGTCAAATCGCAATGGCATTTGTGAAAGAACCGGATAAATTTTATGCTGCATTTGTAAAGAAATTTGAGAAAACGGATCAGTAAATGATGATCTAGGAAATGAGAGACAAAGAAGTAAAAAGCAATTAATAGGATTTAATGGATAAATTGATAATCAATTAGAAGTCAATCAAGGATTAATTCTGGAATTGATATTGATCAATAAAAACCTCCATTGGCCCAAATTAATAAGAAACCCAACAGGCTCAAATGACAAACCAAAAAACATCCCATACATTGAAACTGCATATTAAAAATCTTATTATACATTTTTTCTTTATTTATCTTATAAATAACGATAGAATTGAAAATACATATAACTCTCATACAAAGTTTTTTTTTTTTTTTTTGTCCCTTTTCAAAAAATTTGTACTTTTTGTTTGCTTGGAATAGGGTTGGCCTGGGTTCGTGAATCTAAGTAATTTTGTGGTGGTTTGAAACAATGGGCCTTGATCCGCGTTCTCTTCGACTGCAATCACATCAAAAAAACGACAGGTCAATTAGTCGAGTCCGATATGATGTCTTTCGGGATCGATTCTGATAATTAAATCAATACGATTGGAGAAGGTCGATAATGACAACAGAGTTAAGACTAGAAAAGCATACTCCCTCCGTCCTATATAAGATGTCACAATTCACCTTTTGCTCTATTTAACCTGCATTTGAGGAGTTTCATTCTATCTGTAGATAATGAAACAAAATTACGTTATCGATACAATGTCAAAGTATATAACTTAAATTATCATTATTTATCATTATTGTTTCATGACAAGTTTGTAAAAAATGATGTTTGCTCGTCTCGTAACGTAAGTCAAAATTTATATTAACATGTGTGAAATCAATCTGTTGTATATTTTATGAGACGGAGAAAGCATCTTTTTTGAAGATGATGAAGAATATATTTATATTAAAATAATCCTCGATGGAAAACCCAAGATTTAATGTTTGTGAGGTCTAACATATTGATTAAATAAAACATAAAAATATTTTTTAGGAAAATTCCTGAAAAATAGCACTTATAAAATTACCTCCATGTCCGTTCTCCTCTTACTTTTCCATCGGCCTCAGTGATGCCTATCATGGGACTCTGTGAGCTAGGCAACTGCCCTCAGACCACCGGCTGCGGCATCCTACGTGGCACCGCCCGACCCGCCATAGGTGCCCGTATCAACCTCGGGTCGTTCTACCTAGTGGGCACGCCGGTAGCATTAGGGTTGGCGTTCGGGCTCAAGGTGGGATTTAGCGGCCTATGGTACGGACTGCTTTCAGCACAAGCGGCTTGTGCATTTTGGATATTGTTCGTAGTGATATCGGGGACTGAAATCAATATGTGCTTGACTCTTCTCTCTAACTTTCACTCTTCGGCGGCAATGGCAACAATTTCCTTGTACTACAGTATCATATTCTCATGGGATTTCGATGATTCTACTTGCAATTCAAGTCCAAAAGTGTGCTCTTCAAGTTCAGGTATCTTTTGAAGCACTCAAAGTCTGCATTAATTTTGATTTTGTGGAAAACTTGACAAATTAACGATTTTCTCCAATTAGACTTCGATTTTCATTTTGTTTTTAATGATAGTAGTCATAATATCTATAGACATCGGCTTAGGGATCTGAGCTTAAGCCACAGGGGCACTATCGGATGATTCGACCTAAGGATTCATCATCTAATTGATCCCCAACTAGAAAGGGTTGCATAAGGCATAATCTTAGTATAGAGTTTTGGACTCGAAAGCTTGGTTGATTGTCGGTGACGTGTGTGAAAACACACATACTTTATTGACGTTAAACCTATTGTTTTGTCGCATATGTATCTTTTATATTGTGTTTTTAGTTTAATTTATATTCTGTGACATAGATACTGTTGTTTGCGTGTTTTGGTGGCAGGTTTTGTCTTGAAAAGACATTATTTGGATCGTGGAGTTGATTATGAGTGATCATGACGATTGATGAAGTGAAGAGGAACTTTGGACGAGCTTTTGGATGTGTTTTGATACTGATTTTCATGAATCAAGAAGATGATTTTATGCATTTAATATTATGGGATGTGTTCATGGTCGTTCGGTGTTGTTTCGTAGCCGAAAGAACGACATTTGAAGTTGTCACGACCTATTCCACCAGTGTCACGACCATTACGCAGTACAAGAAGTAGAACAGAAGATTGCCAGGCCTGTCACGATTGTGATGGTGATTTGTCACGGTTGTGATGCTCATGAAACTTGGATCCAGGAGACAGCCCAGGACTGTCATGACCATGATGATGTCTTGTCACGGTTCTGACATGATTATTTTCACCAGATTTTGTTATTTTTGTTAGATTTTATCCGACTTTTTTGGATTTCATATTTTCCTATAAATACAAATGTATTTCATTAGTTTATGGGGTTGTTTTCCAGAGATATTTGGCCACTTTCTTTCTCTCAAAACCCTAGGTTTAGTTTCAAGTTTTTCTACGTTTTTGAGATTGGATCTTGATGTAAAGCCTTGGATCTCATTATTTCATCATCAGATATTCATTATTCTACACTGTATCATCCTTCTTTCTCTGATTCTTTTCATTTTTATGTTCATGATAATGCATGTTATGATGATGAATGTGATGGCGATTAACATTAGGCTTGACTAGAAGTTTAGTAGGGATTGATTAACAATGTTCTAGTGAATTATGATTATGGGATGAATTAGATCATTAAAATCAGATTTGACTATCATGATTGATACATGAAATCTGATGTTATTTATTTATATGTTATGAAATTAATTAATTTTGTCACCTATAGATATTATAACCTATTTATTGATGACGCTAAGTTATTAAATTTAGTAGAAAAATAATAACTCATAATTTAAACTTATTTTCATGATCGTTATTTGTGAGCAATGATAGTTCAAGATAATTGCTAGTATTGTTTCTACTTGATTTATTCTTTCATGGTCATTCAATTGATTTACTTTTGATATATACGAGTTCATCGATATGTTAGAATTTAAATAAATTAGGTTAATTTTACAAACTCATTGGTAATTAACATTGAAGTGAATATCACAACCAAACCTTTCAAAATAACAAATCTATCCGATATTCATATATGATTGATTCTAAGAAGTTAGAAAGAATTTAATCAACTTCCTTATATTTTAATTACAAAAGAAACACCTTAAACCAACTCTCGAGTAATTTTGATTATTTTATTTTAGTTTTAATTCAGATTTAGTTAATTAATGAATCTAGGTTTCACGTCCCCCCCCCCTCCTTTTTCAACTCAACATTCAACTACTCCTCTAATTCTACTCCTTTTTTTCATTTTTCTCTAGTATCAACGCTCGTAGTAGTATCTCTCTTGCACGTCCGTCGTAAGATGTACAAATTATATCTTAATTATACCACCTAAACATTAATAGAATAGTAATAACTATAGTAGTGATAAGCAGGGTCGAACCCAATAAAAAACGGGGATAAAAAATTAAATAATGTGATCTTATATAAAATAAATTAAATAAATTAGGGGTTTTGGATTTTAATGATAAGGAATAAAGTGTTAAACTAAGATAAGAAAATAAAGGTGAAAAAGATAGAATATTAAAGATTTTTATATAAGAGATATTAAACCAATATAATTTCGAATCATGTGTATTATGATTAAATCATATATTATATTTTTCTCTAAAATTTAATATTTCACAATGTAGGTTGTACGTAATTAAGTTAAAATGTAAACTAAAGTTGTAGCCAAATGAGAATGAGCTACACTAATATTAATTAATCTATGCATAATGAGAATATACCTTTCTTAATAAATATTGATCATAAATAATAATTCAACCCATTCGAATAGCTAATTATAAACAAAGTTTGATAGATTCCCCCAGATTACAAACTATCTGAGATTATAGTTGAGTCGGGACGTTGATGATGTGCAACGATCGTCACCTTTGTATAGACGGTGGATTGATGTTGATTATCTTGTTTTCTGAATGTGTAGGATCTCGTTCCCTGATTGAGAGGGTTATTTTTCTCTTCTATCTGTTTGACAGCGTTATCTGAAAACTCTTTGTGAAAAAAACCTTCTTTTTTCTCTTTTCTTAAGAAGTTTTATTTATAGAGAGAAAATAAAACTTGAAATAAACCAATCAGAGACAAAAAAAGAAAAATATATGATCTTTTACTTGTAATACAACACGGCCAGTGTCATAAACCTTCAGATGACACGGCCCGTGTCTACCATGAAAGTTCCTAGATTGTGAAGGAACATGGGTTGTGTCATATCAACACGGGCCGTGTCACTTTGAGCAGTGACTCCGATGCTTCAAATTGTACGGGCTGTGTTATTTGATGCTCAACAACATGGTATGTGTATCTTATTAAATTTGCAATTCCTTTTTCATCTCATCCAAACTTTATCATATCCTTTTTCGAACATCTTTGCACACATTCCATGACTTTAAAACTTCTTCCAAATGACGTTTACATAAAAACACATCTTTTATCATTAATCTACAAGAAAAACACAAACATATGACAGTATCCGACTCTATGGTAAAAACTAAATTAACATAAATAAAAATGACTCAAAATACAAACAAAGCACAAGTCAATAATGCTTAAAAATATGTGTATTTTCCCACCCATCACTCTCCCATTCAATTTGTTAATTTAGAAATGGAGGAAAACGCTTTTGGAGATTGGATTGTGGTGTAGCGTTTTGCATCTCATTTATTCATCATCGGATCTTCGTTCTTCTACGTTATATTATCCTTCTTGCTCTATTTATTCACAGTAATGGTTGTGATTATGTGTGTGATGATGATAATGATCATGAGTGAGTAGTAACCTAGTAGGGATAGATTGATGAAATTCTAGCTCAAAATGGATCATGAGATGAATTACATCAACAAAACCAGATTTGATCATTATGATTGTTACATGAAATCTAATGTTAAACCATTATATGTTATAAAATCAATAAGTTTAGTCACCTATTGATATTATAACCTAACTATTAATCGCGTTAAGTGATTAAATTGATAGCAAATAGCAATTCATGATTTAAACTCATTGTCATGACATTATGATTGATTTGCATGTCAACATGATAGTTTAATCTCATTGATATTTATGTTCATATTTGGTATATATTCTCATGCTTGGATTCAATTTATTTATTTATAGCATATACGAGCTCATTGGGATGTTAGGAATAGGTAAATTAGGTTAATTATATAAACTCATTGATAATTAGCAATTAACCGAATGTGATGCTTTATGTCCAAAGATATCACGATCAAATCTATCTAAGCAACTAATCTCTCGGATATTCATCCTTAATTGATCCTAAAAAGTTAGAACTTAGTTAATCGATTTTCCTACATTATTATCATATAAGAAAATACCTCATTCCATTTTTCTTCATAAATTTAGATTGCAATAGTTTAATTTCAATAATTTAATTAGTTAAAAAAACCCTTCCCTATTTATCACTCTTCATAGAGTTGGTAGAGTTCGATCGTGGTCATTACAATCTTTATAATTGCATCAATCCTTCTTGTGAGTTCGATCCTTACTTTCATTATTATATTTTAATTAGAGTAAGTCTACGGTGTGAGTAAGTATATAAATATTCTAATTTAAACGTCTTGCGACGAGCGTGTCAGTGACGACTGTCATTATCAAACAATTTTTTGGTAGTGAATTTAAATTAAGTAGTGAGAAACCGGGAAAAAGGAATTAAAGATTTCCTTTCTCTAAATTGGGATTGATGAAAGAGAACATCTCTTTGGGTCAACACTTACAAAAGTTCTTAAAGATGCATATTTGTAGAGTAAATCGTCTCAAACTCCATAGGTTCATCCATGCACGAAAGAGATATGTGAAAAGTTCTCCATGAAGATCTCTAGTCACAACCGTGACCATATACAACGTAGAATTCCAAATTTTGACTGTGTGATCTGCCACAATTGTGAAGACCTCATCACCGACATGACCTTTGCACGAAAAAAACGTGAAAACTAGTAACGTTCGCCATGACCATTAAGCCCACTATCATTGCCGTGACACCTTCAACAGATAAAATCATAAAAAGAATTATGTAAAACAGATTCTATTGAGGTCCAAAATTTCATATCACACGCGCGAAGAAATTTGGTGCTCGGCACCCAAGTCCAAGCCTGACTTGACATGGAGAGTTATGTGCACGTGCTTTTTCCAAATCCACGATATCTTTTACTTTAATTCAAAACAACTAGTACGAAAGTGTATTATATGCACTTATTCTACCATCAATGTGAACAAAGATCTCCAAACAAGTTTTTTCTCCCTTTACTCTACTCTCTACACCGTTGCAAGTTTGTATAACAAAACTTGTTACATCTTTTTTATATTTCTTTACTACATTTAAGATGCGTAAATTTCAAGATTAGGTACATTTAAGATGAGGCATGTCCTTAACAAAGGCAATTAAGTACACCTGCTGCCCAACACCACCAATGATACAACGGTATGAACTAAGAATAGGACAGAAACATTACATTACTGCTGTCTATAAACAACGAAATATCCTGATGTTCCTAACCCTATTGTATCTTGGTTAGACTACAACATATCACAAACTCACTATCATCATTTAAAAACATAAACCTATACAACAGTAGCTTCCTCTTCAAATCTCACTCATCAAAGGAACTACCACAAATCACTAGTTCTGAAAATATATGTATAGAGGATGCAAACCCAGTTGTAATTTCACAAAGGATAACCATAATTTGGTACCCAAACGGCTATATTCGATCTGGACTGGAGTAGCTATGTTGTTTTAAGGTGGTTCGTGTGAGCGTTGCTGGATTGCTCCGCTGGCAACTGGTCGAATCCAACTCTGATCAGAGGCTCGTGCAACGAAATTGTCATCAACAGTCGTAATGTCGTGGATGCTCGACCTCTTCCTTTCTTTCCTGACGGAGTTCTGCCGAAGATAGTACTTCTGCGCGTGACTAGCCACTTGGGTTGGTGTTCTGGTGACAACCACGTTTCTTGATATACTCCTCCAATCTCCCTTTCCGTATTTCTCAAGTCCAATCAGAAATAGCCTGGTAACAAACAAGGAGACCATAGAAACTAAGACCGGTGGCAAAACAGATCTCAAGTAAATACCCATCATAGAATGTGAACACAAATTGAAAGCTGTAGGAAAATCCAAAGGATCTATCGCATATAGGAACAGTCGGAAAGTGAAGGAAACACAAGCTGTAAACTGTGTGAGCACAAATACGAGAAGTCAATTTCCAGCCGATGTAGTCAATCTAAATCCCAATTATACTTCGTATACCTAAATCATCATACAAAAATGTGGTTCACAAGATGAACCAACACACCATTATGCTAAAACTAGCATCTTAGTTACGAAGTACGGTCTTGTACATTATACCATACAATGAGTGCAGTCTACTGCAAAGCTAACTCCGATATATGACTGAAAAAACCACAAGTCATCAGTTCACATATTGCATCACCCATCATCTACAAACGTTACAAGGAGATCAACAACCTCAGAAAAGCACAATTTCAATAAAACTCTCCCACCATAACCATAATCATCACACAAGTTCTATTGCTAGCTAGCTCCCTTTTTGAACAGAAATCATTACACATATATAATGCAAATGTAGAGAGTTTTTTTTTTATTAGTTATCCACATTCCACATGTGATCATTCTATTACTAGTTTATAATCATTCATATGTCAGTTTTTATTGGTTTATTTGATAATGAATTAACTTTGTCAAATTAAAGGAAAAAAACTTCATAAATACTAAGCATATGAAGAGTAGAGCCAAATTATATTATAACTATTTGCACACTTGGAGCAACAATTCTTACATAAAAACATATACTAGATTCATCATAATTTTTGCACACTTGGAGCAACAATTCTTACATGAAAACATATACTAGATTCATCATAATTTCTACGTAACGATTGATTTCATTTTAAATTTAAGAAAACAAATGATTTGATCATTCTTTTCTATGGTTATTTGATTAATTATCAATCTCACATCAATTGAATTGAGTTTCATATTTTTATTATCAGATACAACAACAAGAAGCAAGGTAATCCTGTCAATAGACAGGGTCTGGGGAGGGCAAAAATGTAGACAGTCTTACCTCTATTGCATATCTGTTTTTATACAATAAAGAGACTGTTTTTATGCCCTAAAACAAAAAACAAACATAAGTCAACAAAGAAATACTAGAACTAATCAAGTAACAAAAGGAGAATAATGAAACAAGAACATAATAAAACAATAGTAAGAATTAAATGGAAAAATATTAATAACAAGAAATCAAAAAAAATGAAAAAAATAATGAAAAATTATAGGTGAGTACTAGATATATAAATATATAAAAGGCCTAAACATAATCCGTCATGCTCTACAATATCTAGAACCCGCCTTACCCTACAACCGTTCCCCATATGCCCATTATTATTGCATTCATTGCGTCATGTAGACCTATTTAGGGCCATGTCCTTTGTTAGTTTAAACAAGGTCAAGCCTTGTCCAATAACCTCATCCCATTACTTCTTCGGTCTTCCTCTACCTCATCTACTCTGCATCATCTCAATGGATTCACATCGCCTTATCGAGAGGTTAGGTCTCTGCGCATCACATGACCAAACCATCTCAATCTCGCCTCCTACATCTTAATGTCAATGGTTGAAACTCCTAGGCGCTCGTTTATCCTACCATTTGTAACCCCATCTCTTAAGGAGGTCCCACACATCTAATGCAACATTCTCATTTCTATCACATGCATGGATTTTCTTTACAGGCCAACACTCTAGCCCATACAATATAGCTGGCCTTATAACTATGCGATAGTACTTGCCTTTTAGTCTCAAAGACATCCTTTTATCGCACAATATTCCCGAGACATCTCTCCACTTCTATCAACCCATTCTCGTATGATGAGTAATATCTTCATCGATATCTCCATTCTTTTGCATCACAGATCCAAGGTATCTAAATGATGGCGTCACTGCCTTTAGTCAAATCCTTACCTCCGATTCCTGAGTATCTTGGCTTTCACTGAACTTACATAACATACACTCAGTCTTTGATCTACTAAGTTTAAAACCCTTCGTCTCAAGTTGTTCTCGTCACCTCTCCAACTTGTTATCAACTCCTTCCCTCGTGTGGTCAATCAAAACAACGACATCTACAAACTAACATACACCACTGTCCTTTTCTCGTTAACTCATCCACGACAATCGCAAAAAGAAACGGACTAAGAACAGACCCCTGAAACAACCCTACACGTATAGGGAAACACTTTGTTGGTCCCTGACATATTCTCATGAATGTCAATGACTGTTCATGTGTCTCTAATTGTTTTGATAAACGTTGATGACACTTCTTTATTACGCAGACAACTCCATAAGGTGAGGAACTCTATCGTATGCCTTCTCAAAATCTATAAAGAACATAAGGTCTTTCCGATAAGCTCTATAGGGCTCCATTAATCTTCTTAAGAGAAGTATCGCTTCCATAGTTGAT
>LIEC01007569.1:0-13491 GCA_001925005.1 Drosera capensis
AAACCCTAAACCCTAAACCCTAACCCTAAACCCTAAACCCTAACCCTAACCCTAAACCCTAACCCTAAAAACCCTAAACCCTAAACCCTAAACCCTAAACCCTAAACCCTAAACCCTAACCCTAAACCCTAAACCCTTAACCCTAAACCCTTAACCGTAAACCCTAAACCCTTAACCCTAAACCCTAAACCCAACAATGACCTCAACTCAGGAAAGGCCCTCTCCCAAAAAGATCATTGACCCATTTATACCGAGAGTCAATGCAGTCAAGGTAATCCTACTGCAACAGAAAGTAATAGATTCTCAACTGCTTGCAGAATGGACTCGAGTAAACATGAAGAAGAAGATTGAAAACGATAAATTGATTTAGGAGTTTGTGACACAACACAATCTAGCTATCAAGAGACCAAGAATAACACCAACACCAACTCAAAAGGCATCAGAAAGGACTACATGGAGAACTACACGGTTTACTAAACTAAAGCTAATTCCTCAATGACCCAAAACACTATACCAAATCAATTCAGACCATTTCCAAACATTAATTGGTGATATAACTGGATTGACGAAAGGGGAGATTTCATCAACTGGTTAAACTCCAAAAGAACGAAGTAAGTTGGTCAATAAGACCCAAGGAGCCTCACTTCCTCATCAATGGAGCTCTTAAGTTCAAGAAATCCACACTAAAGACAAAAAAGCTCATACATGCTCTCCTTAAGCATGTTGAGTTTGTTAACACTCCAGAGATTGAAGCAGAACTCAAGAGAATTCTGGAGAAACACATCAAATCTGCCACCGAGAAGCTCTATGAATATCTCTCTCGATTTGATCTGGAAGAACATCAACCATCAGGTGATAATGAAGATGGTAATAGAGGTCCACCTATATACTCAAACACCGTTTCCATGTTTTAAAAGAACCTTATTTATCAACGCTTATTCAAAATATCCATTATAATATTAAAATAATATTAAATTTTTAAGAGGGATTTGACAAATATCATGACACATCAAATCTTAAATATATTTAATAAAAATCAATGGTTAAAATTAAACTATAATGGAAAGATGCACCATGAGATAAAAGTCAATCATTTAAGACATCACACAAGCATCAAATTCCCCCAAATCCCAAATATATATTCATCACAACATTCTAATATTGATCATTGATCCTTACTAGACACGTCTAAATTAAAACGTGTGATGATATAAATCTATTTTATTTTTTAAGAAAGAAATGAAATAATTGAGAAAATAAAAAAAAACGATATTATTAAGATAGATTTTAATAATGCCAAAGAGAAATAATTATTCAAAAAAAATTGTGAATGTAGTGGCTTGACACTATCAAAAACGGTCAACATAGATTTCACTTTTTCAGTTGTGTCGATGAACACTATGATACTAGTGAATTTGGTACACCATGCGGTTCGATGAAAATAACACAACAGGTACAACTTATATGTCATTACATCGCTTCATGCTATTTATCTGTTCTATTTCATGTTGGTACACACCTTACATCAACGTCGCGTATGGGTCCCAATATAACTTCCTCATATTGCCTTACAATGAGAACATGGCTGGCTATTGAGATCAGTTGTTAGCTGGGGACTAAAGGGCAAGCTCATGCAACAGAAGCATAAGATATACATTCTACACATCAAGATTATTGCATTATCAGGATCATTAATATGCATATTTCTTGCCAACTGCGTCATACAATGATGCCACCGTTGCTCAAAACAGACAGAAGCTTCATCTCAGCAAATAAAGATCTGAAACTCAGCGCAGCAAATGGCGATAAATAGTACAACCGAAACCAAGAACTAAAATTTGATTGAAAAAACTAATGTGAGCCACACTGCATTATTTACACGCAGGATGACTACATGATTATCTTGACCACTCTACGTCCACAATATTTATCCTGGCAAAGGCATGAGATTCTGGGTATTCACGGCCCAGACGTTGAGGTGGAGAGGACAACAAAAGATAAGTATTGGACGCTGTCTTGAATTTTGGCCACCACTCTTTTGCCATCGGTGCGCAGATGCTCAGACAGAGCAACCACTTTATGCTGTATGGATTTCTGCAAAGGAGCGTCGTGAGACTCCACGGCCATGCCTTTAATTGCAGCTAAGTAAGCTTCAGCAACGTCGGCTATGCCTAACCAACAGGTTAAAGAATGTTAGTTGATTTCCCAGGAAGATTTTAAGGGGAAAGATATCATGATTCAGCAAAAAGCGAAATATTACTCATTATATTAAAATTTCACAAGTAAAATCCAATGCACAATCCATAGCTCAAGTCATCTGAATCACGGGCAAAGAAGGGAAATGCAAAAGAACCACCGAGGTGCCCTAAGGAGAATGCTTTATGAACTTAAAAAAGTGTACTGCAAATAATAGACATTACAAAGCAGTAACCTGCATGAGAGAAGAGGTAAGAAAATCCACAAGAAAAAAAACGACTAACCAGTGAGGAAGCTATTAGAAACTGCTTCTACACTCACAGTCATGCACTGTGCTCTTGTTCGGACAATCCAGGCCTTTTCAAGGGAATCCACTGGCCAACTGATGTTTGAAAAATCCCCAGCAGAGTCTTCTTCCTGATGTTTATTTGCATTCGATATGATTGATTTCCCAAGAGTCAGTAATTGAGACACAGCCACACAGCAGATCTCAGTAAGCCTCTGCAAGTATGCACGCATTACTCTCAGCACCACAAAACATTAGTTGAGCTCCTTTCATGTCGAAACAAATTCAAAGAAAAGTAAGGTATAATCATACATGAACTCCTTCAGAATGCAAAGACTCTAGTCTAATGGCAGTCCTCTGGATTATATCATTGACAGCAAGGCCTGTTAGAGTACTTGAAAATCTGAAAATAGCCAAAACTTAAATTCACCTTCTAATCACAACGTCCAAGGTCCGCCTAAGTTGAAAGACAGCTTACAAAGCGTCAAAATCTAATGGCAACAAAAATCTGAAGAAGAAATGATTAGAAATAGGAATCGCCAGAACAAGCCATGGCCAGTGGGTAGCTCAATTGATAACTTGTTAAAGCAGCAACTTCCCCATAGTGAAAAATCTAAATGATGAATTTCACAAGGAAAAAAGGAGAAAAACATAGCACTACAGAAAAATGGTACCCTGCAGCCATGTCGGCAGCCTTGTTGACACTCGAATCATGTAAAATCTTCAACTCACTATCACTCACTTCAGCTTTTGTCTCAATTTGCTTTCCTTTGCCTGACTCTGTTATCGGATCCACATCAGAATTCAAATCGAGAATTTGCTGAACCTTTTTAAGTCTCGTCTCGTGAAAGGGCCTCACTTCGGCAACCAATTTTATTTTCTTTCGGTTAAATAGTAAAGCGTAATGGTTTGACAATGCTTCCAGTTCCTGAATAAAGGAATCACGTCACCTTTGCTTTCATCTAATGTATTAAAGGCATCAACCGAAAAAGCTTGTGAAATAGAAAAGGGACCTCCAGTAGTTCTGGACCACCATATATATAGAAGCACCGATCAAATGTCATTTCTTCATATAAAGGGTCGCCTGCTTGGCTATCAATTTCATGGAAATTGCTTTCAATTTTCATCCCAGTCTCTGATATCAACAGCTCCATGGTCTCCTTACCCACATTTTCCAGCACTTGAATCCCCTTTGTAGTAAAAGCCTTCCCAGCCTAAAACAATGATAAAGAAACATCATCTATTTGTTCATGAGAAATAAATTAGCGAAACCAAGATTGAAGGACACACCTCTAACAAGGATGGGGCAACAGAGCCAGCTGCACCACCATGCTGAATTGATTCAGCAAAATTTACGGCAGAATGCTCTAATCTGCATACAGCCACAACGACTTATATACGGAACCAAGCATTAATAGAGATAGCAAAAAATAAACAGGGTAAATTGGTAACACATCAGCACTGCACAGCAAGATGATATATATATATGGATAGTGCTCACCACTGAATGTAAATCCACAACAAAAGGAGTTCATTGAAAGAATGTACGCATATCATGGTTCTAAATATCAGAAATAAGTATCGTATTTGTTCACTGCTGACCAGGAGCAATTTTCAACTATGCAATATCAAATACGTGACATAAATATGAACATACTTCTGAATCAAATTGGAACCCTCTTTGAAAGCACTCCCCAACGCCTGCCACGCACCAGAAGCGAATGTTTCAACCGAATTATCAAGAACCTTGAGACCCTGCATGTTTGATCAATATTATGTTAAAGGCTTGAGAAAATAAAGAATCATTGGATCTTAAAGGAATCATGAGATAAAACAGGATAGAAACAGACCAAAGAATCAACTAATAAAATTTGGAATCGTTGGATCTTTGTGGAATCATGACATAAAACGAGATAGAAACGGACCAAAGAATCATCTCATAAAATTGCAATTATGACTACCTTGGTCCATACAGAAATTGGATTGCTACCCCTATAGAAACTCAACGAAAGTAGATATGTTAGCCCCAAAAGAAACAAAGTTGCAAACATCACATATCATTTAACATAGCAGATCTTATAAACATAAGATCGAGAAGTAGATAATAGGCAATTAGTGAAAGGACTAAGAAAACTGCAGATTCAATTATAGTGTCCATTAGATTTTGTATCCTTAATCATAGATTCCATTCTCCTTTGCATTTCAAAGTAGCAATAGGCTAATAACATCCAGACGCAATGTGAAAAGAGCATCTCAACCTATCGATTCTTTCTCTTCAAAAGAAATAGGAAGCATTAAGCCCATGAAATTAACCTGATCAAAGCCAAGCAGATCTGGACAATTGTCATAAAAGCCCCAACCAACCTACCGAAGTCCATTCTTTCTACTCAACAAAAATATGTATAAAAATAAGATCAGAAGAAACAAAAATATAGATCAAAATCAACCCTACTCCAAAAATCACTTTTTTCAAGCCTTTAGTAATCATTAGAAGGCTCATTTTTCTAGTACACCCTACTAGTAAACCCTACTCCAAAAAATCTTTAGTAACCATATTTAGTAATCTTTTCACATAAAAAAAACCAAAATAATCATCTGTTACGTAAAAAAAAATTCTTTCTTCATCAAATTCCACGCAAGTTCAACACACACATAAATCCGCAAGGGGGTAATATTTTCTATGAAAGTATCGATTTACTGCAGTGCCACCTGTAGTAAAGAATAAGCTATAGATTTGCATAAATCAACCTCAAATAAATAGCAGAATAAAAGACATAAATATGAGAAGGTATATATGACCACAGAATCTCATCATATATGAGATTACTCGCCTGGCTGAGCAACGAATCTTCGCCAGCTTGCTCCAACTTCTCTAAAGCAGACTTCCTTAGCATACCCTTATCGTCTTCATCCACTTCTTTATTAATAGATTCTTCAACATTCTCCTCTTCCTCATACGATTTTGGATCGCCAGGCATGGTTTGTACATCTAAAGCGATGCTCTTAGCAACAGCAGCAGCCTGCAATCCCCAAAACCAGAAGAATAAAAAAACAATAGAATAAAACATAGTTTACTAACTGTAAAACACAATAGAATAGAACAGCAGCAGCCTGCAATCCCCAAAACCAGAAGAATAAAAAAACAATAGAATAAAACATAGTTTACTAACTGTAAAACACAATAGAATAGAACAGCAGCAGCCTGCAATCCCCAAAACCAGAAGAATAAAAAAACAATAGAATAAAACATAGTTTACTAACTGTAAAACACAATAGAATAGAACAGCAGCAGCCTGCAATCCCCAAAACCAGAAGAATAAAAAAACAATAGAATAAAACATAGTTTACTAACTGTAAAACACAATAGAATAGAACAGCAGCAGCCTGCAATCCCCAAAACCAGAAGAATAAAAAAACAATAGAATAAAACATAGTTTACTAACTGTAAAACACAATAGAATAGAACAGCAGCAGCCTGCAATCCTTGATCTACATTTCACGTGCATGAGGAAAATGGAGATATGTCACAAGTCTAATAGAGGGAAGAAAACAAGTACAAGAAGAAGCATCCACAAGACAACGAGAGATGTTTAAAGAAAGAATTCAATTAAGCAATTGCACCGCCATATACCAGTTTGCAGAGCTTATCTCCTCGGTCCTCCCCTCACGGTTGCAAATGGGAGACTAGAATTATAAATCTTTTCACTCTTGCTCGAGTTAGGGTGCATTCTAGGGTATGTAGTAGAAGAAAGGTTGGAAGTCATCACCAGAGGAATCTGAATACAGAATAAGGAAGTGCAGAACGGATCGGCTGGGATACGAAGTCCTAAAATCTAGGTTGTAACTTGTCCTGGAGTACTTTATTTATCTCCAGCGCGCACAAATAGCAGAATGAATTCACGGAATGAGAGATGATGAGAAGAGAAAATTGATTTGATGTTACATTGCGAGAGATCTCTTCGGCTGCTTTTTGGAGATCCGAGATGTAGGACCAGGAAGACAAACCCCAGCCTCCCCAGCCACCGCCACCATCACCTGCTTCCGCCGCCGCTGCCGCCGGGCCGTCTTCGCCTTCCTCCTTCATCGGCTTGGGGTTGTTTTCCATCTCAAAACCAAGGGAAGAAGTTGATTTGTGTCTCTTACACCTTTGCCCTTCGGCACAATATGGTTTTGTTATTTACAGGACCACATAAGTAATCTTAATATCTCCGTATATATTAATTATAATATATATATATATATATTAAATTATATTTGGTTGTTTTGTAATATATAATAATTTGATAAAAAAAATAATTTACATAATTATTGATATTTTATAATAAATTTATAAAAAATATTGTTTAAACATTATTGTACGTTTGTAAAACTCTATTTCGACATACATATAAAATTAAAACGTTTCAATATTTTCGGGACGAAGGGAGTAATATTTATCACTGTTTTCCATATTGTAGAAAAAGTTAGTCTTTCATTGAGCTAATCGTTTTATAATATAGGTTTTTTTATGTTTTTTTTAGAAAAAATATATTTGTGTTGATTATTATATGTTAAAGGGAAAATAGAATTTAATCCCTAAACTTTCAATCTTTTGTAATTTATCCCCTCAATAAAAAAATACACTTAATCCTCTAAACTTTGAAAAATTCTTGATTTTTGGCATATGATCATCCTAAAAGATTGTATTTTTTTTACAAAATCCTCCCCTCGTAGGGGATATGTGTTTATTTTCAAAATTAAAAGTACAAAATGCAAAAGATCGAAAGACCTACATTGAAACAAAATACAGTCCCAGTCCTAGTCATAATTTTGTTTTAAATCAATTATGTTAAATTTTTTAATTAAAAAAAATGAAAATTTTATTTTACAATAATTAAAAGACTTGTCTAGCTATGGATGTGGCACTCCAGATTCTTAATGTGGTAAGCATTGGGGCCACTGAAAGACCATGAAGGGGTGATTCAAGCTGCAACGGGCTCCAATATAGTGGCTGAAGTAACCCCTGTTGTAGATGAGGGGATGGCGATCAAATTCGGACTGGGTTTGGCACGGTCAATGAACGTGGAACGACTCATACTTTTTTACTCATGCGAAGCTGGACTTATCCTTGCAGGTTGCTGTGCCGCAAGAGTGTAAGGCTCGAATATAGTGGCTGATTTAACCCCTGTTGTAGATGAGGCGATGACGATCAAATTCGGACTGGATTTGGCACTGTCAATGAACGTGGAACGACTATAGTAGAATCCGACTGTCTCGACAGGTCATATACTTTTTTACTCATGCGAAGCTGGACTTGTCCTTGCAGGATGCTGTGCTGCAAGATTGTATGGGTTATCAGATTTTTAGGATTGTAATTGCTCTTGGATTGATAAGGAGGGTAACACGACTGTACATGAAATAGCGTCCTTTGTTGCTGATTGATTGATTTAGGAATAGTAAGGCAGCCCATGGAACACCCCCCTTCCCGAAGTGTACCAGGTTTGTATTGTTGATCTAAAGCAATAAAATTCCATCCAAGATAGACAATTATATATATAAACAAACCGTCTAGCTGTAGTTATACAGTCCCCACAAGATACACAATATATTTAAGTTCTTAGTTAAATTTTTGATGATGAGGAAGTCTCTTCGTATCACTAAAGTTCATGCTCGTATAACTAAACACTTTTAATGCTTTCATGCCCCTCTTTGTTCTACTTGTTATCACCCTTGACAGTCGTTGCCACTCACCTTTGATGTCGTCTGCATCCATCCCCACCCCTAACAGTTTTCGCTTCGAGTTATTTGTGGTCACTTTTGTTGACTACATCAACATGTACAATCACGTTGATAACAGAGATCATGAGAAACTATATGTGAGGGTTATATTTCCTTGTAGTGATTGTAAGGACATTAACAAATCATTAAAATCGAAGGTTAACTTATGTGCGCCAAATACTTGAAATATGTATCGGTGGAGAAAAGGTGAGAAAAATAAAATTCATAGTTTGGTAGTCATATATAATACTCTCTCCCTTGCATAATATATGCAACATTTGTCTATCTAGACTATTCCAAAATATATGCAACATATCATATTTAGTAATCTTTTCAAATAAAAAAATATCAAAATAATCATAATCTGTTACGATACATCCATTATCTCCTCCCACAATTGTTACAGAAAACCCACTCATCAAAAAATATTCTTTCTTAATCAAATTCCACATAAATTCAACACATATAAATCCCTATGTCGAATCAAACCGTTATCTATATTTTAAAACGGAGAGAGTAATTCTATATACTACAGTTTTATAGTCATATTTAAAAGTTATAAATACAATATTTCAAAAAATAACACATTATCTCTCATATTTTGTCTGATTTACACATAACCTCAAATACGATCGAATTAGAAACTTATCCCCTACAACTTCGCAACTCCGCCAATTCATGTTAACTCCTCTAGATAGTAATGTGGAAAAGACAAAACTGACCTTCATATATATATAATACTCCCTCCAACACACAAAGAGCAACGAAATGGCTTAACATGCGTGTCGATGTAAAATTTGATATTCGTACAACGACAATCAAATATAATTTTTGATAGATTTATTGTGAAACATAAATGATCGTATAAGTTACGTACTTCAATCTAATATATATTACGGGACGATCAGACGTATGATTTGATATGAAAACAAGATTTATATTACTGAGTATAGAATAATACAAAATACATATATCTTGCTTTTTTATGAGACGAAGGGAAGGGAGTAGAAAAAAAAAAGGATTCCATAATTTTTTATCGACAAATTAGTGTAAAATCTCAATTGAAACTTTCACTTACATTTTAGTACCCAATTAGTTTGAACATACACCTAGATATCCAAACAAAACAATGCATATATTTTAATCCCTAAAAGTTGATAAATGTCAATAATGTCCCTACCAAATTATTTAGGAGTCATTATTGCCCCATCTTTTTCTCCCTTTTCTCTCGGGTCGTCCACCACTCACTCTCGTCATCCTTCAGCCACCATCACCACCTCGGTTCTCACTAAATTTGTCCATATTTCTAATCAATTTTCACCAAATTCGTCTGCATCGATATCACATTTCTCATCAATTTCACTTGATCGTCCTTGTATTCCACTATCACGTTACTGATTTGCATGTATTTCTCTCAAGCAACCATATCGACTGCCACTATATCATACAACAATTTTACATTTCACGACCTGTAATGAACTAATAGAGGTAATTACATTTTGTTTTTGTCAAAATTTGTTATATAAAAAAGACAGGATTACTATTTTTGTTTGATGAAGTCGAAAATCGATACCATTTATGAACTAAGAAATCTGTTTATGATTTCAGATCCAAAGAATGAAATTATAACAGGAGGATAGACCAACATCGATCGACGTGAAACTCGTAACTCTATGCAGATTTGATGGCGATTGTTACTCCATTGTCGTACGAAGGTCGATGACACTCGTGGATATTTTTGACCGGTTAATAAACAAATGCAATTGAATAAATCCAATATTGGTTGTGTTGAGATACTTTGCACCTTAGATTAAATGTCACATAACTCTCACTAGCTATAATGATGTGGCAAATATGTTTCATGTCTATGCGTGTGTTAACGCTGGTGTCATCGAAATGAAAACAAGTATGAGGTCTAGTCTACCTCCAAGAAGCTCGTCCGCCCCTACAGATGCGAGGTAAGTTTGTGAATTACAATATAAATTTCACATTTCATAATCCGTTGTTCACAATGAATTATTTACATTTCACAGAAAATAGTTCGTATTAAACAATATGTAGTTCATGTCGAGCAATCTTCATAATGATCTAAAATTTAGTTCATGCTTATGTGCAGGTCTGAGGTGGATTGCAAGTCACGGGTTGACGAAAGTATAGGGTTTGAGTTTCAACCTAGAGGGGGGTGAATAGGTTGTATGAGACTTTAGTAGTCTTTTTTTCGCGGATTATCGATTCTGGGCAGACTTGTATAATATGCAGACTACTTAGATAATCTGCAGATGAGATTGTCTCGTCTGCACTTGAGATTTTATGACTCTTTGAATATTTTATCTCTTTCTCAACTGTTATATTTTATCTGAGTCAATTCTAAGACAATATAATGAAAACAGTAAAGTGACATAAAGTTTATACTGGTTCAGATATTCGATATCAATTGATATTCGAGAGCTTAGTCGAGTCTTCTCTTGGTAACTAGTGTAGTCGACTCAAGAGGGAAATATCACTATCCTTTTGTTTATGCTTACAAGTAACTTCCTTTTGCAAGATCTTTATCTTGTATAAGGAGCAGAGAACCTAGATCTTTGCACAGCTCTGAATCCTGAGCTTTACTGTAAAAGTTGTTCTTCTGCAAACTAATGATATTCCTCACTTTTTTCACGACTTAGCTTTCTTGAGTATTCTTTGAATCTGTCTGATTGCTTTGCACTTTCTTGTACTCTTCAATCCTTTCTCAACAGCATTCACAATCTCTGTTACGCTCAAGCAAGGTTCACCGGTTCCCTTTTATAGGTCAAAGGAACGAACCTCACTTATAGACTTCAAACTTAAATCTGTAATCCTAACATGTAATAATTTTAACGATGTAACGATTACAATTCATACATTTTATTCGCATGTTCATTATATTCGTACCGTATGCATATTTATAATCAATATGTATTTTTAAAAAACCGATATTTTTCCCATATTATTACATAATCTCAATTCAATTAGCAGCATGCAATTCACAAAAGATGTTTGGAATTTAGCGTAGCCACAACTTTTTCCACATAATTTAGCAACAAACATAAGCCAATCAAACACAGAAATTTTGCAACGAACGCATTCAACTCTAACGATGAATTGATAGTGGATATATGTTTTCTGTGCCATCAGAAAAATTTCAAGCAAAAAAAGAAAAGCGAGCATCTAAATGTCCCCGGAAGTTCCCTTGGGGTACTTGGGGGCTTCATACCAGCGTGCCTGCACTCCCGAAGAAATGAAAAAGAAAAGAAAAGAATTCGTGAAGTACTTGCATGCGATGGCAATAACACATCCCACATAGTGAAAGGCGAGAGTGGTCTCTCTTATCATACAACTTAATCTGACTTTTCTCTGGGAACAGCTGTATTGCGATCACGCCACGCAGCAGCTGCCTTGATCGCAGATTCAAAAGATCAAGCTCAGGCAGACAGTGAGTTTGGAGCTCTTGGAGAAGGTGATGCTGGAGGCTTCAAGTCATCATATCTGAGACAGGGAAATACCAAAATTCAAGTTCATGAAAATGAAAAAACTCAAGAGAACGTTTATCCTTTGGTCAAGACAGGAAGGATCGTTTCTCCACTATATCCTTTACTGAGTCTGGAATTGGCTATCTAACATGAAAAAGAAACTCATGCATGATCTTATTTTTGAGCCAATGCCCAAAGCAAAGAAATAAGCGATCACATAGGATAAGAGGTTGTTCACTCTACTGATCAGGTTAGGCCAATGGTCACATTAATTAATCCCCACTTGCACATCATGCCATGAAAGTATTCCTTTCTAGGGTATACCTGAATTCAGAATCATGGACAGTATTTTCTCGGACATATGGCGATTCAAAGCTAGCTAGCTGGTGAACAGTTGAAGTTTAAGCACAAGAAGCAGCGAAAAGAAATGAAGTTGAAAGAGAAGGAATCTAGAGAGCAATCAAAACCTACACATGATATGGTGAACACGGGTAAGCCAGCTCTTGAACTATATCGGGTGCACCATTCTCACCAAGAGAAGGTGGTGGAGCTTCCATCACTGAGGAATCAAGTGTTGCTTTTCCTTGTTGACCAGGAGGATTTGGTTTGGGAGAAGAAGGCGGCTTCAGATCCTCATACCTGTTGAATCAGATAAGCTAGTTTACAATATTCGTACAAATGTGGCCACCTGATCACAAAACATAGCCACAGAAAGCAAAAATAAACAAAAAGAAAAAGAAAAAGAAAAGGAAGAAAGAAAAATACAACGATACATGCTTACGCTGTATAAGGGGACAATGGTCCTTTTATCAAAGAATCATCATCTACAGGTTCCTTCTCACTTGGAGCCCCAGAAAATGTAAACACAGGATCCATATCGCGGCTAGCCCCTAGCTCCTATCAACAAACAAAATTCTCAGGACACTTTAAAAGGCTGAAAATGACTGAAAAATCTTACAAATAAGTACTGTAGGATTTCCCTCGGCAGAATCTTCCTCCACATTAGCAGTTGATGTCTCAGATGCTATTTTATTAAAAGGTAAGGCATCCTGGATATCTGCAGCACCATTGTCCTGCTAGTATCATGGCACAGCACTTCTTGAATGACTCTGATAGTAGCATGCTCATTCTGACACCTTAACCACGCAAAGAAATTACCTTGGACGAGTAAACCACAGTGCTCCATGAAGGTATCTCTAAAAGGAGCTCTCTGATAGGCCGTAAGGGTGCTGTTGTTTCCGCAATCACTTCCACCACCTTATAGTAAGAAACACTAGGACTTTTTGCCATATATGCAATGAGCTCAGCCACCTGACATTAGCTGATAAATGATAGTCAACTTGACCACAATATATACAAAGCAGAATCCTATCGATCAAAAGGATAGATAACAAGAGACATGTATAAAATCAGCAGCCACTCGCAAAGTTGAAACCAAGGTATTAGGTGACAGCTTATCAGATAAAAGTCAATTGGGACAGAGGGACACCACACACAATTTTGTTTGAACAAAGGAATTATTATTTCTGTGAACTTCAACATTAACCATATATCAGATGAAAATAGCTAATGCAAAGCATCATTTGTATGGTATAGCTCCATGAACTCTAAATAAGGAAAGGCTGATTTCTAGGATGCTTACCTGAAGATTAGAAACTTGGCCGCCAAATAAAGTATCCTCTAATGATAGCTTAACATTATGAGTTTCCTTGTAACTGTCAGTTGGCCTCTCCATACCTCCAGGTCTTACAATCTGAAAAA
>LIEC01007570.1:0-12806 GCA_001925005.1 Drosera capensis
AGAGAGGTGCATTTGTGCTCGAAGTTGATAAAGCAAATGGAAGCGACACAGCAAGCAGAGAGGAAGAGCATGAGCAAGAGCTTGGCATTTGCTAGTGCTAGCCATGACATGAGAGCTGCTCTTCATGGGATCACCGGCTTGGTGGAGCTCTCGAGATCAGAGGTTGCTCCTGGTTCCGAGTTGGAGACTAATTTGAGACTGATTGATACTTGCTCCAAGGACCTCTTAGGTAACATATTACTTTTTTGCTTTTATCCTCGCTTATGCCTGGTTATCATCGATTGTAGTCAAGCTGCTCCATGTGCTGATTCTAGATGAAACAAAACCAAGTAAGATTTAACCTTTTGTATGCATGTGAGATTGCTAATAAACGTTATCGTCATCGCCTCATTCTAGTAGTATCTTTTGACACCGAAGTGTCCTCTAAACAATCGAGTGCTAATAGATTGCTGAAAGTATCAACTATGTAACATATTGCTGAAAGTATATGCACTCTGACACTGAATTGTTTTCTTTTTTGTGTTGAAACTAATTGCATGAACTTTTAACATTTTCCTTTTTTTTCTTGTTTGTTTCTTGATGCAGAACTCTTGAACTCCATACTCGACATGAGCAAGATTGAGGCAGGCAAGATGCAGCTACAGGAAGAGGAGTTCAGCTTGTCTCAGCTCCTAGAAGACGTAGCAGATTTGTACCATGCAGTGGGCATAAAGAAAGGAGTCGAAGTCGTGCTGGACTATCACTACGATTCTGTCCCAAAAATCCCGCTTGTCAAAGGCGACAGAGGCAAGCTTAAGCAGATACTGTGCAACCTGTTGAGCAACGCTGTGAAGTTCACATCAGAAGGGCATGTTACTATCCGAGCATGGGCTGAGAAACCGAGTAAGGAGAACACCATCATGGAAACCAAGAGGAATTTTGGTACCTTCTTACACTGGATCTCGCGCTTGTTCTCGAAGAACAAACGTGAGTATGATGATCTTGAACAGACGAGGACGATAAAGCAAGATCCGAGGTGCATAGAGTTCACAGTGGAAGTAGACGATACCGGTGTGGGAATCCCAAAGGAGAAGAGACAATCTGTGTTTGAGAATTACGTGCAAGTTAAGGAGACGGCTGTTGGGACCGGAGGCACTGGCTTAGGTCTGGGAATAGTTCAATCACTGGTTAGTACATAAACTCTCTTACTCGATTCCAACAACGCTACATTATGCATTTCAAAAAAAAAGTAAAAAAAAGTTACATTATTCGATTTTTTATTATGCTTGTTCTTTGATGTATCAAAGTTTAGTCTAAATGGTTCTGACTATCTTAATGTTTTCTTTGAACCAGGTTCGGCTGATGGGAGGAGAAATAGAGATCCTGGACAAGGACAACGATGAAAGGGGAACTTGCTTCAGCTTCAATGTGTTTCTCCTAGCATGCGATGAGTCCACTCCACCTCCTTCCATCGAATTCTCCCAGAACGCAGACCGCGAATACGACTATCAACATGCCCTCTCAGACGAATTATGTCCTGACTCAGGCCAAAACAACAACACATCTTCTGGCGTCGTCATCCTGATTCAAAACAGTGTGAGGTGCAGGATGGTTCAAGAATGCATGGAAAGGCATGGGATAAGGTCAGAAGCTCTTAGGAAAGGGAGCGAGTTACCGGGCGCCCTCAAGAAGATCAAGGAAAAGATATTGTCAAAAACCCTAGCTAGCTCATCCGGGTTATCAGACCTGAGCCCACGATCCTGCCTCAGCAGCGGTGCCTCAAGCTCAGGGCTTCCCAAGAAGCTTCCAATGAGCAGCATGGAAGGCAAAGATGTTGTCCCATCACACGGCCTTGGACGAAGGGCCCTCTCTAAAGGCTCCATTTCCTTTGTTTTGATCATAATAGACACTGCTGCAGGAGACTTCAGTGAGCTCTCTAGATCAGTTGCTGAGTTCAGAAAAGACCTTTTTGGGAATAGCAAAGTTTCTTGTAAGGTGGTGTGGCTTGAGAAGCCGGGGACACGGGAGTGCCATTTTCGAGGACTCAATGAAGACAATCTGGCCGAGACTGATCATATAATGACTATGCCGTTACAAGGCTCCCGGTTATATCAGCTGATCAGACTCTTGCCCGAGTCGAGAGGGAAATCTATGGCAGGAGGTTCATTCACATGGAGTAGGAGGCATGCTCAAGTGACAGGAAATTTAGCTATTTCAACTCCATTTTCCATGGTTCGCGATGAGAATGCTACCACTAGGAAGAATGTGCCAACTAGTGTACGTACACGAGCGCTCAGAATCATTGAATGTAAACGAGTTCAAGGAGAGATGGAAGAGATTTCTAGCTCGGGCAGCAAGAGGCCAATGGAGAGGAGAAGGAGGTCTGTTGCCATTAGGGACAGAATACGACATGAAGCATCCGAGAGTCAGAGTTCAGGCAGCGAGAAGTCATTGCCTACGCTTGGTAGAGAACCGATGATGAGCCATTATGGGAGCTTCGTGGAGCTTGGGAGTCCACGCTTAAGCACCGTGGGCTCGCTGAGGAACTGGGCTCAGGGCCAAAGTACTGTGGATTCACTAGAGGGCAAACGAGTCGTGATTGCAGAGGATAACCATGTGCTACGAAGGCTAGCCATTGCGACAGTTTCTCTGCTGGGAGCTTCGGTGGTTCTTTGCCAGAATGGCAGCGAAGCTCTCAAGCTTGTTTGCGAAGGCTTGAACATGCAAACCGGTTACTTTGCCGAGCTTCCTTTTGATTACATTCTGATGGATTGCGAGGCAAGAATCTTCCTTGTCCCTCTTTCATTCTTCCATACATTTCCATTGTCCGTAAACATACAAAGGAACAAGCATGGTCCGTTTGTCAGACATTCACGTAAACAGCATCGTAGCCTTGATTTCAGTTTCTGATGAAAACAGACCCTCGCTTTGCTGCTTATAAGGTTCCCTCTCATCCACGGCTGTAAGAAAAAGTTTTAGGCCTTGATCTGTGTTTGATGCGATAGATGCTAAAATCATCCATTTCTGCTACAGATGCCTGTAATGGATGGATATGAGGCGACGAGACGAATCAGAGAGGAGGAGGAGAAACATGGAGTCCATATTCCGATCATAGCGCTGACTGCTCATACAGCGGATGAGCAAGGATCGAGAATCACTGAAGCTGGAATGGATTACCACCTGACAAAACCTTTGTCCAAAGAAAAGCTTCTTGATGCCATAGCACAGATTCATCGGTGCTGAGACACTGTTACTTCTTCCTTCGGCCCGACCCATCTCATATCTCTGAGTAAGCTTCTAATTTCTAACAAGACATCGAATGTATATTTCTTCGCATTCGTACAAGGTCTCTGTCTATGGATTCGGCATCTAAGCTCAGCTATTCTATGTTTTCTGCTTATTCTTGCTGAATGCTGATAATCACCCAGCAAACATCATTATAACGTCTTTTTTTCTGTTTCATGCAGGTCTCCGCTGCAAGGTCAGTTAAGAAGAAGTGTCGGCTGACTGTTTTAACTTCCCGATAAATCATAGAAGTCTATCGTATAGCTTTTATTGCATTGGTATACTCGCATTATGACAAAGCGATTCAGACACCTGATGAGTTCTGTTGCGTGGCAACCATGAGCGAGCCAGGAGCGTGATGATGGCTAAATATCGTCTTTGTTAACCAATTCATAGAGGCTGGTTTAGATCTATATCGATTTGTTAGCTTTGTTCGAGACTAATTTATGAATTCTGTATTAAGCAGCTTTGGTGTTGATCCCTTTCATGTACCAAACTTGTCAGAGAAAACATCTTTGGTAGTTTGTTTGATTTATTCCTGATCCCTATACACTAACAAAATATCTTCCACTCTGTCGATGGAATAGAATCTGGTTCGGTAGCAATCTGAACGAAGGTATTATAACATAGACCATGAGATCAGAACTCCATCAAATCTTCATCACCGGAGGAATTATAATATATGCCTCAATCTTTGCATCCGTTTGCCAGCAAATATTGTGTTGTTCAACCAATTGAAACCTGTAGGATCGACAAGGAGTTACTTTCCGACCACAGTCGGTTCCTCTCCGTTTTCTCAACCAATTAAAATCTGAATGTGAAGTCGACATGTGTCATCTAGGTGTCATTCCCTTGACTTTCGAACGATTAGTCATCGTAACTTAGACTCAGCCACATTCTGTGTTAGCTCAACATATGATGTAGTGCATTATAAGATCTATCCAATAAAAACATGGTGAGTGTTAAACATATTTAGAATATGGTTGTTTTATAAAATGTACAAATTTGTAATGTTCTACTTTTAGTGGAAATTATATATCTTGTTATACTTCAATTGCCAACCATCAAATTTTCCCACACCTCTCTCCAACCCTCTCTCATTGGATGCTAATTTCGTAATTAGTGTAATTAGAAAACGCATCAACAAAATCAAACGGGTTCCAGAGTTGGTTACCAAAAGACAACCAATCAAAGAGTTTCCAAGTGCAGAGTGTTAGGGGTGATCATGATTTGGATTATCCATGATCCAACCCAATCCAATGCTTTTAGAATTAGATTGGATAAAATTTTGAATTGGATTATAATGAGTATAAAAACACTCACGTTTTATTTATGTTTAACCGTTTGTTTGTTGTATTTGGGTCTTTTATTTTGTGTTTTTAGTTTGTTTATATTTTTGAATTTGGATACTATTGTTTGTGTATTTTTATTGTAGATTTGATCGAGAGAAGCGGCTTTTGGTGATTCGTGCAAAAGGATGAAAAAGACTTGAACATGATCGAGATGAAATGCGATGATTTGATGATCCTTAAAGATGATTTCGATGATTTCTGGTGATGCTCATGTGCATTAGATGATGACATTGATCGATGTTCAAATTTGTTTAGAGCTGTTTAGGCGTTAAACCGATGTGTTTGAGTCTATTTTGAGTATGGATGATCCATAAAAGTTAAACGACATATAGATGATGATTCAAGACCATTTGGGAGGTGAAAACTATATCATTTGAAGTATTTTATGATGATATAAGGACTCAATAAGGTATAACATTGATCAAGACGAAAAAATATTATTTTCGGCCATTTTAGGCCTGTCACGTCCATGATAACATCCGTCACGCCCGTGACACTGCTTTCACTAGGTTTTCAAGGATCGCGATGGTCACACCTTTGATGGATATGGTCACATCCATGACAGACGTTATTTTACAAGATTTTTCGAGATTTTTACTAGATTTTTTTTTTTTTTTTTTATTAGGGATGTTTGGTATTCATGTTGAGGAGAGATTTTCATCCGTCTTTGACGGTGGGACTCTTTAGATTAGAGCATTTTTTTTCATCTTTCATCTTCCCTTTTGCCATTTTGGAGATTGGATCAAAGTGTTTACGTTTCGAATACTTCGAATTTGAGTTATAACCATTGAAGATTGTCTATTTATAGCAAGTGTCATGTTCTCTCTATTTTCCTTTAGTTTAATGATGATGTTTGCAAGTTTATTGATGATTGTAATAATTATCTTCGCTAGGAGTGAGTAGACCTACTAATAGGAAACCTAATAATGAAGTTTATTTGATGCGATTGTAAGATTATCTATCTAAACTAACAAAATCAGATTCGTTTTATACATGATTGATCCTAAAGGTTGGATCTTTATCATAATTGATGCATGATTTCATCTAGAATGACTACCTAGATGACTTTATACATTGATTATACCATGATTAGCTCTATGATTACATATAACTTAGTCACTTAGACGTTGTAAAAGGTTGATGTAGCTATTGATACATTCTCTTTTGGTCATATTAGTAGCAACTAATGAAGTTTTGATACATTCTCTTTTGGTCATTACATGATTAGATCCTTTTGTATGTGAATTGATAAAAAAAAACGTCTTTTTCTATTGATTCTTGTTTGGTTTATTCCTTATCTGATTCAACCTTATTAGTTTGACATATATCTATATATTCTCTTTTGGTATGTAAAGTTATTTTGGTTAGATTGATTATACATTCTCATTTGATAATCAACATTCTAGAGAACGCAATATAAGATATCCTTATATTACAATCAAATCAATCATTCACGAATCCAAACTATAATAAACCAATGATTAATCCCTAAAATAAGATGGAGTTATGAAAGTTTCCTATGTTTATTTCCAATAGTTTACAACCTATTCAATTTCCATAACAATTTAGTTAGTTTTAGTTAGTTTAATTAAGATTTAATTCATTTAATCTAGAAAATCCACTCAATCTTAGTTTTCATAATTTTAATAGTTCTTAAACTTAACTACAAAAATAATAAATAATATTATGACCGTTCCTATGTTCGACCCTTACTTCCATTACTGCATCAAGTTTAATATTTTTAGAATATAAATTAGTGCATATAAATTCTAATTTGACGTGCCTGCGACAACACACATCAAATTACAATTCATTGTGTCAAAATAAAATCCAAATCCTTTGGATTGGATATATCTAAATCCATGGATTGTTGATTAATCAAACCATAATTTAAAATTAAAAAAAAAAAACATTGATTGCCACCTCTAAATTTTGGCCATTGTTAACTGCACTTGTGAAAAGGAGATTCTGCAATTCAAAGATTATGAAATCATGGGCATTGTCTCTATATTTATAGATAGGCCCAAATTTTTAGGTGTTGTTGAACTCATCCTTTCTTAAGATCGCCACTTTTATCCCATTCTGGCACCATATTCACCGATCCATGACCTCTGATGTTGATACAGAGAAATATGCTGACATAGCACAAAAGACAACCTGTAACCTCTGACTTCATGTGAATCCTTCTGTACTCCCTAACCTTGCTACTCCCAATCTTGCTGTTATAACCTAACTTAAGCTATTCAAATCAACCTTCCTTTCATCTGAACTTTTTTGTTGACCACAATCTTAATATCCTCAGTCTTGCTGCAGTAACCTTCGTCAAATTGAAGCAATTCAGGATCAATCATTTCTTGTTGTAGATTCCCAAATGCTCAACCCTTACTATCTCTTTATTTATGACCTCAATGTTACCAGTCTTGTTGTGTTCCTTTACACCAACCATAGTGTGTTCCTCTCTAAACCAGTCTTACTGCATCGTTCTCTGAACCAGTCTTATTACATATCCATTGTAGGCTCATTTTCCTAACAGACTAGCCTCAGTCTTGGTATATACTGGAATATTCTAAGACTATGGTTTGCCTATCATTCAATTTTTTATATATCATGGGTTTGACTCAAGAATACTATATTATGCTTGTAATACGTTATAAGCAATACCGTTCATTTCTTGAGCTGTTATAGAGATAATAATTGTGAATCCATTGCTATGACCTAAATGTTGATGGTTACTATTCTGAATTTGGCTTCGTATAGACTCTTTTAACATGTACGGTATTGAGGGTACTTAACATTGTCCTAAGACAAAAAAAGAAAACTCCCTAGATTTTCCATTCCATCAACCTAGACAAGTTCCCAACAATGAATACGGTTAAGGTTAGGATGTCGAAGAAACATAGTTAGGGTATTGTTCGACGAGTGAATGATTTGCCGCGATTCCAGGTTCCATTGAGATCGTAATCTCAAGGTTTTGTAATTGAACAATACGGGAATGACTCGGCTATGCTGGTTGATAGTCTAAAGCCTTTGATCGGGATCGGAGTCGCAAAGTTCTTTCCTCGTTGCTCCTCGATGGATCAGTTTCGAATCACAGAACAATTTGGAATGGGAATTTGGTCGAACATGTTCACTTTTCATCATGAAGATATAGTAGCAGACTAGCAGTATTTTTGTTATTGGTTGATGAATGATGGCGATGAAACGTTTTAGTAAGATGTCGAAAATGAACTTGTTATGTACAAGTATTTAAGCTCTGTTGCTGTTATTCTCAGAATTTGTAATTGGTTGATTGACTTGGTTTCATATTATGATTCTATGCACATCGTTACAATCTGGTATTTGCGTTTCTAATTTTCCCTAATTGATTGTGTATGTTGATTTGGTTTACGTTGATTTAGCAAGATAAAGTTTGATTTCATGGATAATAATCCTTGGTATTTTGTTCAAAACTAATGTTATTTTAGGTTATAAGACGTCCCTCAATCATTTGTTGCTTGTGACTTGTTATATAGAACTTAAGCGATCATAATAGAGTTGAGTTGATAAATTTGTCTCACAGTTTCTTTATAATCAAACCTTTAAGTATTACTCCTATTAATTTGTCTCAAAGTTTCTCGAAGCCCTTTACGCCGTAGAGCCAACTTGATTGTATATAGATTTTCAACGAGAGTGTCTTTCATTGTTGCTTTGCGATTGCATTCTATGAGGAACGCTATCTTATTGGGATATTCGTTATTTATAATAGCCAAGTCCCTCGTCATAATTCATAACATTTTTACAAAACACAAACTACCTATGTTGGGTGAATCCAAGGAATCATATTTTCGACCATTACACCATTTAATACACGAATTAATATAAAAAGGTTGGAAGGATTAATACATAATCACATTCTTAAGTGAAGAAATAGAATCCATTTGGATTGTAAAAGTAATAACTATTGAGGAATCTACTGTGATATTTATTGCTAATTAAAGGGTTTTGAGGTTGATTTTTATACATTTTTAGATTATCTGTTTTTAATCCATGCACGTCTTTGTTTGGAGGTTGATTTCCCATTTTGCCCCTATGTCACAACTAAGGAGAGCAAAAAACCATTAGCAAAGTCAAGGAGAAAAAATAACAACAATTGCTGAGTGAAAAATGCACCTTTTGATAATTAGGTTGAGTTAAGAGGACCAAAGCTTCACAATTAAAATAATCGACTACAACGAAAATTCCTTGTATTGTTGTATTTATGAACTTATTATAATTATGATTCCAAATGGCGTTTATTTTGAGACATTTAGATTTTGTCGAGTTATTATCATTTTTACTTCTATGGATAGAGCATGCATGTAGTGGACTTTCAGAAAATCGTCGGACATACATATAGTATGACATTGTAATTGTCTTATACAAGATATCGAGATATGTGTGAAAGTTTCCGATTAAATATGTCACACGTGGCATGTTATCTTTTGTATAGGTAACTTTCTCAAAAATAACGCGCGCATTTTTGCACATCTAAATTAAACAACTAACTTCTAACCGCTATTTTTTCGAGCGCTCCACTCATCGGCTCTTTTAGAAGTTACATGATTACTTTGCGCAACTTATAGCATACTTCTTATCATAGCATGATTGTTTCTCATCAATAATTTGCACAGTAAACAAATATTTTCCAGATTTAAGTGAATATATATCCAAAAATCTTATTTACAAAAATATCATATTTTTCTTAGTTAATTATCCGGATAATTTTGAGTTATATAGAGAGTTTTAATTCAAAATGACAAAAAGGTTAGCAGTGTAAAATTGCAACTCAGCAATTTGCAGCACGATCACATGACAAACTCAAGGTGCTCTTTCTTTTTACTACTGCTATATAATGAGCTAAGATTATTAGCTTCTTCTATATTGCAAACTTAATAGCTTGAAGCCCTTTAATTTTGCAACTTCAACCGTTCTCATTTCTCCAAGTGAGTGTCTCTTCCTCTGTTTTTTCAGCATCCACGATTAACACAACTAATCCATATAGATCACATAAAGGTTAGTTTAGTTCTATTCACTACAACAACAAGATATAATTCAAGTTTAAGATCAATTGAGCTTAATTTTTATCATTTTTTTTATTGATTATATCTTCAGATCAGTAATTTTTATATGTAGTCAAATCGAACTCATAGCAAGTAATCATAATTAAATTTAGTCGAGGGAACATGTTTTTTATGATGATTGGCGCAAGTCATATTTTGAAATCTTGATTCCATTTGCATTATCAAAACATTTGCAAAACGATTAATGATAGGAGTGGTTTTGCGAGTAACATATAGACATAGTTTTATATTTGAATTCAAGTGACAATCAATAATTTTTCGGTCGTTAACGTGCCAAATGAATTCTGTGTCAATTATTATTATAAACAATACTTTTGATTCATCATTTTCAATTCAAATTCCCAATGGATTTTCAAGTGAATTACTTCGTTCAACTTCTTTGGTCATGCATTGATCCCATAATCTATAATAGTATATTTTATCACAGCTTAAAAATTTTATATTTATGGTAAAGAATCATGCAAATCTATATATATGAAGTTCACTCCACGGATATTTCATTGCTTTTTATCTTTTTTTGTTGATTTAATTTAATAATCTTTAAGAAAAAAGAGAGTAAGGATTAAAATAAATTTCATGGAAGTGATGAATTTCAGTTATGTAAATCGACTCTTTTGATATAAAAAATATATCCATGTAGATAATGTAAGATCTTGCAATTCATAAGGAAGATCATTTTCCTTTTTAAACTAAGCCTCGAGTTAAATAAAAAACAAATCAGCCATTCTTGCAATTGCATTTGGGCATCATCAATCTAATTCTTATTGACTGTATCAATGGAAGTTGTACGATTCTTCTCTTATTCCATAGCTCGACGAAGGATTTATGGCGATGGAACTCAAATCAGTTATCAAGCTTCGATCTGGCTATGCATTCTTATTATTGGTTAGTCTTTCTTAATTAGTCATCATGTTTTGCTTGTTTGGATTATTGATGATATTAAAGATAGATGCCCTATGAAATTTTCGATGTATCAATTTAGTATATGGAGAATTGTAAGAAATAAGGTACACGTATACCATTTTTATTTTTATTTTTTTGTGGGGTGGAGATGGGGGCCGCTCATGGATGAAAGACCGCTGAAACAAGGAAACAATGCTGGTTCAAGGAGCAGCTAAACAAAAACTGCACAATCATACCAATACAAGGCTTAAATGAAGGATAAACAAAAAGTTTGTCCCAGGACCCTGCAAATACCCTTCCTTGATATAGCTAGCAAAACTCCTTCAATATGGTTTGAAGCACAAAGGCTATGCAGTCCATGTAAACCTTGCTAGCTAGCTGCTGGCAATTCAGAATCATCTTCACCGAATCATTCCAGATTTCAATTGAAACCACAGAGAATATCATGAGTGTTTGTTGGTTAATTAATTAGTTGGCCAGGTGTAAAAATGAAGACAATGTTATTGTTAATAAAATGAAATTTACAAAACTTATCTAAGATAATATATGTGTAGAAGTTTTAGGACTATGGTTCGATAAATTTCGACGTACATATAGGTTTTTTTTTGTTTTTTTTGAATGGTTTGACATATATATAGTTGACATAGAATGAAATAAACTTTAGAAAATAGTTGGAAAAGATGAATTTACTGTGAATATTTTTTATTGTGTCAAATGAAGTTGGCTCAATGATAAATCGCTCTTCCCTTAAGTATGAGATCAGGAGTTCTACGGATAAGGTTTGAGTCTATCGTTCTCTCATGTAAAGATGTCTGTTTTAATATCTTGTATTTGATGGAATTATGTGAGATATTTTTCGTTTTTTTTTTCTTTTTTACTATTAATTAAAACAAAAGAATCAGGAAGGGTACATGCGTGACAGGCCGATAGCAAAACGTTCACTCTCTCTTTTATTAGATTAGATATATAGAAAACCTAGATATATATAACATGTATAGAGATTTGATACAACTGTTTTCCTAGTAAAGAGAGGGCGCAGAGCTACAAAATCAACTCCCCTTTTGTCTTTTCCTTAAAAATATATACATAAAATAGAGTTATTTTAAAAAAACAATATATACATAAAATAGTTATAATATAAAATTTAATAAAGAGAAAAAGACGATTATGAATTCAGGAGTTAATGATAGTAAACATATAAAATTGGAACACAGTTAAAGTTAATATTTGATAAATCATGAATGAATCTTTCGCACTATCTAATTATGGTGTAATAGTGGAAATGGTAAGGAAAATAAACGTTCAAAAAGACATGTGATCTCACTATTTATACTTTCCATTTTCAAGTAAAATCTTAATATTTATTGATGCATACATCAAAGAAACATGTTTAAGCAGATCCTACTTCACAAAGAGAAAAGGATCAACTAGACATAAGGATGTCGACAAATTGGGATCATCTAAATGCTCGTGTCATTATCATCTGTATATGTCGTACGTATCAATACCAGTAAACCATCCGTTTGACGCATGTTTCACATTTTTTTATACTAAATACAGGCATTTGCAGTGATGTTAGTTCCGGCTATTATCATTCCGTATTTTTATCATATCATCAGAGGCATCGAACATAGTTTGGATTCCAATTCTGAGCAATCCGAACTCGTGCTCGAAATTGAAGATAGAGCGAAACTGTTGTGGCAATTTGTTGGCTCATCAGCTGCTAATTTAGCTCGATATTTATCATCGACCATCACGGGAGACGAACTCACTTTTGCTTCGATCGAATCAAAGGTAAGTACTACTTATTTCCATCTTATTTTGAATTCTTTATAGGTAAAATAACAATTAAACACATCGTATTTGATCACTTTAGCATATGAACAGTAAACTCTCGTACGGTGCTACAATTTTTCTATCTCTACAGTGTGATTTTTTTATATAAGGATCTATTTTTTAACTCAATTATCCAACAAATTTTCTATATTACTTATTTTTTTTAAGTTATTCATATACATATTTGTTATTAATATTTTTTTTACACTACTTATGATATATAAGACTTATTTTTGTCATTAATAAAAATAAATAAATTTTTATTAAAAAAACAATTTTTTTATTTTTTAAATTAAAATTAATATTTTATAAGTATGAATTTTTATTTTAAATTATAATTATTATTTTTATA
>LIEC01007571.1:0-17221 GCA_001925005.1 Drosera capensis
AGAACTCCGAAAAATACTCGCATCCGGCTCTGATACCACTTGTTAAGAATTTTGATCACAAATAAAGGAAGAAAAGTATTCTATTGATGAATAGAATTGAGATTTTACAAATCCCTCAAAAAACTTCCTAAACCGATGCAATCATCGGAGGTAGACACTTTGTATTGTGTTTGATCCCTTTGCTTCTGGAGGATGGGATAATTTTTCAGGCTCAACCCCTTCCCCTTTTATAGTGATGAAGGTAGGAAATGTGAAAGAACTAAAAACGTGTTTTTGGTTTTCACCGGCCACTATTCACATGTGCACCGGCCACATGTTCACCGGCCACTGTTACACATGCACCGGCCAAGCATTTGGCTGGACCTATCAAATGATACTTGTTCGACAAGGATTGTGTTTCATTGGTAACATAGGAAAGAGATGATTTGTGACTGTCTACGAACTCGTCGTGATCGTGATCGTGATCGTTGTTGAAGTAGCAATAACGACAGTTAAGTTGACTGTTTTATGTAGCCATGACAAGTCTGAAGGCGAAAAAAAATCTGCATCTTATATTTTAAAGACACTGTTTACGGCATTCACATTGGTCGCTCTCTGTTCTAGTTTCACATTGATGTCAACTGTGAATATTCGTTTTTGATATTTTTCCCCAGTGAACGAAATGACCAACACAGCAGGGAGGTTACTATTGGGAGGAGGATCAGTCGCCATCAACGACTATGATGGACCGACGGCAAATCCAGGCCACGAGCCACCTCGTCTGAAAGATGCCGCAGGCGCTACCCTTCGTGGTCGTAAGGATCCTCAGAATCCTAAGTATCCTTGACGTCTCAAAACAACAGGACGGTTGTATGATATTGGGAGCAAATATGGATTCACAAGTATTAGCAGTTGAGATTAGTACCACTAATTATGTATGTCCTGGTAATTTGGTTCAGATATATCAGATTTTGCGCCGAATGTAACATTGGCATCTTAGTATTGATTATTGATTAGATTTGCATTTACTTAAAGTTTGTAGCAAAGTTGCTGCTGTTTAATTTAAGATGGACGGAGTTGCAGTTGATGTGTATCACTGTAGGAAAGCCATTTTGATTTTGTACTGCGTACAATCAGACTAAGGTTCTGATATATAGAGAACGATGATGCTGGGTTGGAGAGTGAATGTATGATTTGTTTCTCGATTCGAAGATTTCTGCTGGATGTGCAGATGAATACTTGTTAGATCACATCCGTAAATAATATGCAATTTCATGTCACAATTCACACAAGGTGGTTTCCGTCAAGAGACAATGAACATTGCAACTGACAATGTTAGACTAAAGACATGAACTTGATGTCAAAACTCTGGCCGTTATGTCTTCGAATAGGAATCGTAGTTCATTCATCACATAATTATCTCTTTGACGAGCGGTGAGACAAAATGTCGCAAGATTTATAACATGAAAGATAGACCTTCAATGATGAGATCATAATTGGTGACCACATGAATATTCAGCAGGTAGAAAAGAGAGAAATGATCATACGGAAAATCATAAGTTATATCATAATTATTATAACTTGATGAATATATATAAAATTAAATTTGAATATATTTAATAAATTCAATAAATTATAAATATAACTTTTCAATTTTATAATATAAAATATTAAAACAGCGTAATGGCTATTGGCTATTGTTCCATCACCCACCACGCACTGGTCAGATTGATATGTCTAAGGTCGATGATTCATTGTTGTTGCACCACAAAACAGCTGGCGTATTGGGAGGCTGCCGCCGCCAAACTCTTCGGCATCGCATGCCTAAACAACTTGTTAGTTGCCAAAGCCAATTTTGATTTCTCTTTTCTTCAAACTTCAATTCCGCGGTCAAAGGATACGAAAGCAAACGAATCACACCGCTTTCTTTGCGGAAAACATAATGAAAACATGAAAAATAAGGTCACGAAACAAAGAGAACAAACCCTCGTTTTGGTAATGAGGTTTGCGTAAACAAGACAACAAGTAAGAATATAGAAGAGATACTATTTTTCTGGAGCTTATGTTGATGTGGGAATGCCGAATGGTTCTGTGTGTTCAGCAGAGCTGCTTCCGTCGATGCCGGTGGCTCTAAAACGAACTGCGGGATCGTGTTGGAAACGGCGTTCGCCGATCTGGTCAGACGATTTGTGGTTGATGTTCCAAAAAATTGCACGGGTAGAGTTATCAAGTCGTGGAGGATGGCGTTGCGAGTGAGAGGTTTCTGTGTTAGGGCAGATTTATCGAGTGGTGGTTCGAGCGGGACGTGAGGGAGGATGGTGGATGTCGTGCCGTGTGTCCAGTGTTCGATTATTAGAGGGCAGGTTTGGATACATTGGACTGAAAATACCAATGTTAACTTTGCTGGTGTCATCAGTAGCAGACGATTGAGTTGAGCATGTAGTCCATCAATCGGTTGCGTCGTTGAGCAAGGCACCTATGAGCGATCAATGCTACGAAAACGTCAACCATAGGACGACGAAACACCAAGAAAAAATTAGTCCCTTATCTTAGTACTACAAGCCTCATCTAAATATCGTGACTCATTATTCACCGAATTGTGTCTGGTATGAACTCATGATTTCCTCTTGCACCTAATGTATAATCTGATTCTGATACTATGCCAACGAATCAAGTGTTTAAAGTTGAAGGCTTCTATGCTAGTGCCGTGGTTAGAAAGTTAGACAGGAATCCTTCCATTAGCATTGGCCATTCATTTAACCGGTTTCTCTTCACATTTCATCAAGTGGTCATCAAGGAGATCCTTCCGAATGGGGTCAAAGAATTCCAACTCGATGTTGCTAAATTAAGTAACCGCCTGAAAAGGAACTGCAGTGATCTTGAATGGGGATTCTATTTATTCATGATTTCAGGAGTTGACGAAGATGAATGCTGAGAGGAGATCGCTTGAGCACGGTGACTGTTTGGTCCTGCGTACATATTGGAAGATGAGGGTTCGTTTTACATGTCTCGGCTTGCATTATTGGGTCAAATAGTGAGTAAGCTGAGCAGTTAGTCCTTGGACAATTGTTTCTCGTTGTTCTATTCTTTGTGTCAGTAAATGGAACCTTAATTAAAAGGTAATGTTCTTTTGATTATTATTTTTCAACCATCGTTGGCATTGGAATCTCCTCCGAGAAGCTCACTTCGGGATTGTATAAGTTTGTCTGTAAGCTGCAATATTATTATTCCAGCGCTAACAAAAATCTGAATTTTTAAGCATCGGCCAAAAAATTACTCACTTTGTAGACAAGCTTTTGTGTAACAGGACAATTGAATCAGGAACCTCTAAAATGCAGAAATATTTGTTATTGCTCTTAAACTAATCACAAACGACCCTAAAGCCACAACTAAATGCAGCACGGGGCAAAGAACAAAGAATTTTCTATCTAATTGCTGTAAGTAAACAAAGCAACACAAATCCTATGTAATCCTTGACAAGAAACTACAAGAAAACAAGAACGATTTCAAATGATAATAAGGATTCAACCTAAAGGAACCAAACGCTAAAATTGGTAAAGGGTAGTAGTTCAGTATCTCTGGTGATTCATCTGCACAAGTTGTTAGAGCAACCAGAAAGTATAAAATGGTTTCTAAGTGAATCAGGTTTAGATCAAAGGAAGGAAAAGAAAATAAAAGCAAACAAGGAAAAGATCACAGCAAACAAATGGTACGGGGTTTTGTGCGGATTCACCACCGCGAAGGCTTCGACACCTTACTTACCAATCAGCAGGGATCTCCTTCAACGAAGACAAGAAGTTTTCAATTCTGGAAATTTTCTTTCATTCAGTATTCTACCCCTTCAAATAATGAGGGAAGTATATCTAATACATCAGACACTGATATAACTAACTTATAACCATACCAACTAATCTATAACTTGAATGTTTCTGTCATCAGGCCTAGCAGGTACATCTTGTTATACAGTAGCATGAACAGCCAGAAAATGATCACAGCCGCTGTTGAGGAACTTTGGCTTTCGTCACTTCAGCTTGAGAAAGCACTCTTAAGAGGTAAGCTCTTTCGCACATTGTCTTTTTGAATCTTATCTTCTGTCTTAGCGCTATTTTTATATACTGTGCTATCGCCACAACATAATTAGTAGTGTATGAATACAGGAACGCAGGGTTAAAGATGGGCATGGTAACTTTCCCTGCATGATATCATTGGGTTGATGATGTGGTCGTGACCCAAAATGCTAGTGGTATAACTTTGTAGTGAAGGAAAGTCGAAAAGGCATAATTATGAAGTCTCTTTTAACGGAAATCCTAAAGGATTTTCCTAACTCTTTTAAACTAGCTTTTGCTGACGGACTCACCATCATAAAATAGCTCCGCACTCAACAGGTTTTGATCTCTTGATCTCTTTTCTTTTTGAAGGAGTTGGTTGCTTCTCTTTTTGAAAGAGTTGGTTAAACGACTTACCATATGACGTGGAGATGATCCCCCTCAGTTCATCCATATCTTAGCTCCAACTATCGTGCTAACATCGGATCCTAAAGAATACTAGAAAGCGAGAAAACTCATAGTGGAAATCGCTTAATTTAGATGCTATTATGTTCGGAAATCTGACCTAGTTCGAGACTCTTTTTTTTTTTTTTTTTCATTTATCAAGCAGGGGCATAACAGTTGCTAGTGAAACAACCCAGTGGACTGTTTAGTTAAGGTTGATGGCCTTTTCCTGTCTCATAAGCCATCTGCACTGTTGGCGGACTTGGTTCGTGCTAATCGCCCTTCCGATATAGTTCATTAGTGTTTGTCGTGGTAACATATCTACCCCTAACATGTCACCAAGTGTAAGAGGGTTGAATGTGCTTTGACCAGTCATGTCTCTCGCTATCTTTTTCTCCATGTGTTGTTATTCGTTGCATAGTAGTAGTAGTATACGTGTTTTTGTACTGATAGAAGTGAGTGGTAGAATATCATGTGAAATAATTGGGACACTGGCGAATTGGGGGAACAACGCATGGGATTGTCTGTCGGGGTGAGGGACCATATGTTGAATTTGAGGAGAGTATGGACTCATGAGCAAAATCGCTTGATCTCCCCTCCTTGTTCACTCTCATTGTGGTTAATTTTTTTTGTTAGAAATTTTCCCTATAGTAATAATAATATAATTACAGTAGTTAATCTAGTCTTGATAGTACATTTTTCATTTCATGTTTTCTTGTTAGCGTGATTCAGAGTAAGAAAGCAGTGGCAGTGATAGATAGGAGAAGAAATGATAGGACATATCCCTTCGGGTTTACAGTGGATTCGTTGGGCAATCAATGAATTCAATAAAAAGTGAAAGTTCGGTTAGTGGGTCACAGAGAGATTTGTTATTCTCCACTTTCAAAGCACACGAAATATAAAAGTATGAACTCTCATGTTTTGTCACCGTACGATTCACTATTGCATACTCAACTGCATTTGAGTGAATTTGTTGTTTATTTGGATATTGAAATTAGCTCATAAGTATTCATGAGTTGTCTTGAAGAGATTGTTCATTCAATCTACAAATAACACTACAAATAAAATACATGTGTGAAATAGATTCAATTATTAACCCAAAAATTTAAACAGATGAATTATAAATTATTTATATATATATTATCATTATTATTTTTTTTCCACGATCGATATGAATAAAGCTATTCGATGAGGTGTTGCTAAATCCACCTATTAGAAGTTAGAACAGCTACTCTTCGTCAACGTTACTATCATCCTAATCTTATTGTCTCTGTCTATAATCCAATCCAGTGATTATAAAAGCTGGAGTAAACTTCTGTTACGTGTATCAGTTTCCTAAGCAGCAGGAGTAGCTGTGCTTGTTTTCTCGCAGGCACTGCAAAAGCTTAATAAAGTGCAGGAGTCTGGTTCTGGTCTGTCCCCATTACCAGTCGTAGTCAAATCCCAACACCAAACTCTGGGACCTACTGGAGCACTGTCCAAAGTAAATCCCAAATATCCCATACTATTCAAATGCTGTTGAACCTTCCAATCCTAATATTTCGTGAATCTCACTGAATTGTCGATATGTAAGTAGATGATCAAGGAGAAGTAAGTGTGTACCATTGACGCCAGTGACAGCTACAGGCAAACATTCTCGGAGTATAAAGAGGTAACAAATCCTACAACACCTACTCTGAGAGCTTCCTTTTGATTATTGATGCCAATGATTTCTATGATCAATTCTTGAATTATCCGAATTTTTTTATTATTAAAAGTTATCTAAATTTAATAACGAATAAAAAAAGAGTTTTTAAATTACGGATAAAAAATGACGGAGGCTACGATGCATCTAGCATGGTACCCCTTTTGGGGGGGGGGGGGGCGACTCAACCTGCCCATGCCAGTCAAAGATTGGGAACATACACAAAATCCCCACTCCAGTCCTTCTCCGCATCCTCACACTCCACCATTTATCTTCAAGACTTCAATCAACATAGAAAGCATGCATGGGGGCAGTATGACTGAGACTGTCACTGTGAGTCTCTGATAGATCTATCTTGTCTCTGCTTCTCATGCAAAATTTTGAAGAATCCTCACTAATTTTCAGCCCCAAAAACAGGGATCTCTGTTCTGCATTGTTGGTGATTCTTGAACCTCATGAACTCTACTAGTTGCATTCTTCCAATTTTATCAAATCCCAAATTTGGAAAAAGTCTTTTTATTGGTCGTTGATAAAACAGTGTTTATCCTGTATTTTTGAACCGTGTCCCTAAATGACAGCAAAACCTCATTCTTGTTGCCCTCATTGTTGTTGCGTTCTAAGAGCACCTCCTATGATTGTTGTCACTTTTGCTCAGGTATGAACATATTTTGACTGAATATTATAATTTTTTTCAATCTGACAATGTAATTCATATGATGATGTGTTATATTTTGACTTACCCTGTTCAACGGCTAGGATATAGCCACTTACTATCTTCTTAGGGTTTGACATCAGTCACTTTAGGTTTACAACTATGTATATATCATTTACATATATTGCTATAACTCATAATTTGGCGACAACTACTTTAGCTACAAAAAAACACATCTATTCGAATTTTTAAAAAAAACACTATTTGTCATATTTTGAATATAGCATCCTTATAGAACACCTATTATGGGTGCTCGCATAAAAAGCCCTATAACATTATAATAATTTTTAACAGTTAATATTCATCAATGATTGAATTCATTATTATTAATTTAAATGTATTATATAAAACACTATTTAAATTTCTAATGGAATTTTTATAAATATGAAATTTTTTGATAATTTTTTTATAAATTTCTAAGATTTGAGTATCATCATAAAAATCTCATTTTTAATACTATTATCATTCTCCCTCGTATGCCCAAACCAGGTGGATTTCCTTTTTAATCAATCTACCATTCCCTTTTATGCAACAGGAATGAGTATATTCAGCCTTCTCATCTTCTTCTTTATCACTTTATTTTTTTTCTCTCTCTCTCATCATTTAATTGATCCAACATGACGATCTTTTTCATCGTTTTAAAGTATTCAAAATCTTCTCCCTCTTTTTCCAACCTTGTTCTGCTTTCCGCTGCTTTATTTTCATCATGTTCCCATTGCTTTATGTCTAGCTCTTTACTCACATTCATTCAACACCATTCTCAATTTAGGATCTCATTTTCACCCACTTTGAGAAGAATGAGTCTTTCATCATCGTCTCCTTCATCAGCCATCTTCACTGACAAATTCTTCACCCATAAAGCTCCGGGTTGTTTCTCCGGCGTCATTCGCCGGATTCTATGCTCCAGCGGATTGCCCACGTACCCGTTTGATAAGATCAAGGAGTCGGAATTGGGATCGCAGGATGAAATTCATCCATGTTTCACCACATTTGAGAAGATCGTCGATTCGGGGTCCCCCAATCTTGTGGCCAGGCTAATGGGATTGAATTCTTTATCAGAGACAGGATTCGGGGAGACCCGAAAGGCTCGTGATTCGCTCTCGAGGAGCAAGTCGATGAATTCGACTGATTTGAGGTCGGAGGAAGTGAGAATGGATGATAGAAGGTTGAAGAAATCACGGTCGTCGAGGGAAATGCCGGTGTCATTCGAGATCGAGGACGACGAATTCTTCGTTCTGACGTTCGGTACTGAACTGGATAGTAAAGATGGGAAGCAGAGGAGGAGAAGGGGAGAAAAGAACAGAGCGAAGCAGAGGAAACAGAGGAGTTGCGCTGAAGACGATGACAATGAGAGGGTTTCTGTTGGAGTTGAGAGTTCATCAAGTGGTTCTTCATCGATGGAGATCACAAGCAAGAGAGATTGTCGTGAAGTGAGATGGAGTCGGAGGAGGAAGAAGAAGACGAGAGGGAAATGTGATGGGGAAAGGGAAAGTGTTTCGGAGAATTCGAGCCCTGTATCTGTTCTTGATCTCACTGAATTCACCATTGATCATGATGTGTCTACACCAGGTATATTACTGTCCCTGTTGTTCTTCTCCAGCTTACTTGACTTAGTTATGGAATAAGTTTTGGTTTGCGCCCATGCTCATTATTTGATCTTGAAAGATTCTTGTTAACTTGAGACCTTCTATTCGCTTTTCTTGGGGGAAGCTAGCGGATAAGTTTGCCATGTTACTTTGCATATTGATCTCTAATATATTCAACCCAATATTGATGGTTTTGGTTGAGTTTGGTCATTCCATCAATAATCAGACAGATGTACACTTACTTATATCAACTGTTGAAAGCAACCAAACAAACCAGCTGGTGAAAAGATTAGGAAAAGGATTGATCATCATAATGTGCTAGACCATGTTTATGTAGAATAAGAGTGACAGTTTACCTATCATGTTACTTTCTGATGCCTCAATTTGCTAGAAGATGCTTGAAAAGGATTCCAAGAGATTATGATTTCTTCGGAATTTATTATCTGATATGTAAAGTCTGGCATTCAGCGTCTTAAGTTTTTTTCATCATGCAGTGTGACTGAAGTTGTGTTTCTTTCTTTCTTTGTCAACAGAAGAAGATTCAAGGTCAAGAGTTTCCTCCAACACATTCTCAATAAGGAATCTCACAGCCGAGATCTCGGATGACGAGTTCCCATCAGACTATTCCAACAGCATCTCAAAGCAAGCCAACGAGGTCCAACCAAGTGCAGATGAAGGGAAAAACCATTTTCTCAGGAACTTCAGTTCGATAAGCCGTGACCATCACTCAGTCGACATGTTGAGTAAAATATACAGGTTGGCCGGAAACGAGGTACTACAGTCAAGTTCAGCACATAACCAGAGAAAAGAGACGGTAAACCGCGGTGTAGATTGGGAAAACGTAGGAGCAGAAGTTGGATCTCATGTTTTTGACCAATTAATAGATGATCTGGTAGCTGAACTTGTAGGTACTTCGTAATTAAACCAGTTTGACTATATAGTAAGCTTAAGTTTTCTAGCTTCGCCTTCTTTTTCCTGTTCTTCATTTCATTTGAAGCTATTATTGGGAGGTTGTACATTGCAAAGTGATAGTACCAAGTGCTGTGCATTGGCATAGTAGCATACATACTTGCTGCTAAATTACTATATATAAATGTCTATATGCCAATTATTGTTAACATTATTATTATTTGCACCTACTATCATGGTCTAGTTTATTTCCTGGAAGAGATTGAACAATATCCTGAAATGTCCGTAATCTTGTTCGTGGTGGGTATGTGTCAAAGAAACACATCTTGTTAGAACGAATTCTCCTCGACACAACGGCCATTCATTTACATCTGTCGCTCTTCATCGATGGCATGCTTCGAAATCATCAGTAGCAGCTAACCTTAACGAGAATGAAAACTTCGATCTAGCACAATCAAAGCCTTTAATCACCACACGAAACAGACGCTTTTCTATTAGAATCTACTGCGCATAGCAAGTCCATCTGTATGCTCTTTATTTTTCATTGTTGCATATCAACAGACGGATAAACTTCTGTTTTGTTGAACTGGTTAAAGGAGTCGAGCATACTGGGATATAAACTTATTTGGACCTATAAGAATCGCGGAAATCAAAGTCCAAATCACAATATCCAAGGCCTAGCCGCTGTGCCCAAATACCGCTTCTAGAAACATTTCTCTAAAAGAAAATGAAAAAACTCTTACAAAAATATTTAAGTAGATTGTTCATTGTTGTGTTTAGAGGGTTCCAAGTGACGAAAATCAAATCTCTTAACATTTTGATGAAGCATAATGTATTCTTCCCACTGTTATATTCCTCAATCGTATCATATTCAAATATGGGGTATCAATAATTGTGGTTGAGTTTTAGTATTTTATCCTATTTTTTTAAAAGCTCATATCACCCTATTCAATGGTAAATACTAATTTAAATAAATTTAAATATAATTTATAAAAGGAGATACACAGGTGGATGACGTTATATACACAACCAGATTGGACCATATTTATATATTTCGGTTTGAATTATTGAAATTTGTAACATAACGTTCACTTTTTTCCAAATTATATTTAGTTTTTAAATAATATTAATTACATTTATCTAATTTATCTAAACATTACGTATCTCGTAATCATATTGATGAACCTTTTGTAAGAAATGGAATAAGCACAAAAAAAAAAGGTTTAGTGTGAATTCCCTTAAAAAATTAATTCCAAGATTTGATAGTGGGAATTAAAAACTCCTTTTCTAGCATATGGCAATATGTAACAAAATTATTTGATGAAAAAAAAATGTTACAAAATTCTCCAAAATTTGGATGACAAAGATTTAATAGAATAAGAAAGAAAAATGAAAATCCAAATGATTGATTTATACTAAAGATTACTTTGTTAAATAAAGATCATGCCAAATTTGGAAATCCTTTTGTAATTTCGAAATCCTTACATAGTTAAATAAAAACCGACAAGATCAAACTCAATTCCAGAGGTACTGAACATTATTTCTTCCAACCTGAAAATCAACCGGTATGTCGCGACTAGCGAAACCTATACTATACATAATCACTGACAATGCACATACATTACACGCTACAAAAGCACCCAGCGAAGGCTTGGAATCCACCAGTCTAGCCTGGGAAAAAGTTCCTACGTACAAAAACCGAACACCCACAATGTACAAACATGTAGGCAGACTTAGCTAACCAGAGGGAAAAACCAGGATCGCCTCACCCAATGCTGATTCTGGCGGGAAGACGAACTCCTGGAGCTTGTTCTCCGTAGCAAACTCCTTTACAAGCGACAAGTCTAACCACGGATCGTGGTGCGATGCAGCACCTTTGTCGTGCTTCAGCGAAGGCAGTCCCCAGAACCTGCTGAATCCAATCGTCCATGACTTCATTTTTGGACGAAGACCAAGCTGCTGCAAGCAACTGTACCATCACATCGCCTTCGACCTCCACATTGGTTTCTGATCCCAAAGTCCTTTGGAAAAGGAAGGTGATCTCGCTCATTAGCTGATCGGCCAAAGCATCGAAATTGAAGGGCTTGAACTCCACGCTCCCGTGAAGCAGCATCAAGAAATCTTGAAACCAAGCCGTTGAGTTACCAGACACTGAAGCACTGTCAGAGTTTTCCAGCACAGTCGAATCTTCGCTCTCGTCTAATGGTAAATTCAGGTCAATGTAAATTTTGCTGGTTTTCTTCGTCGAGTCCTCTTTCGAGTTGGAGGTTGAAAGCTTTCTCTTGTTTGGAGAAAGTTGGTGTGAAACATCTTTCCTATCCGTAACTGCTATCCGCATATGCCACTTTCTAGCTTCTAACACTCTCTGCTCGGGGAATCTGACATTTTGATTTTGACAGCACTCATCCTTCTTCTCCCTTGGTGTGGTGCAGATCACGAAGATCATGTTGCTGATGCTGATTTCCCTCCTGTGAGGATCTGCAAACTTGCCTGCTCTTATTGCACGGAACAAGCTGCCCTGCACCAACATATCGGCCTCATCCACGTTCTCAAGGAAGACAACCGAATGAGGTCTCTTGCTCAGCTCTTCGGCCATGTGTCCTACAATCGTCTTTCTGCTGACCTTGTCCATCTCTTTAGGTCCAGCACAGCTGAAGATTGAGCTTGGGTCACTAGTCCATCCCTGGCAACTCAGATCAACTGACACTAGACTTTCCCTGCTACCAAAGATCGCCTCAGCAAGTGCTTCCGCGACTTTCTTTTTTCCTATTATGTCTGGGCCACTGAAGCTCAACCAAATGTCTCGTCTTGTGTTCAAGCCTCGCGTTTCAATTCTACTTCTACAACTCAAGACAAGCTGACTTATGCTGTGAATAGCGTCTTGTTGCCAACCAACACTGGCAATCAACTTTCTGTAGAGAGCTTTGTACTCCGCTGGATCCAATGCTGCCAGAAGTTCAGGGCCAGTTGGTGACGAAGACTGCATGATTGGGGTAGGAATCTTTCCGTTTACTTTATCTAGATCACCGACAGTATTTGATGGATAACGTGACCGCTCCCAATGATTTTCAAAGCCAACTGCCTTGGGTTCAGGATTCTTATATGCAGAAACCATCCCCAAACCCAAATCTGTCGTCACAGAATTGGATGAACACGATATGTGGTCAAATGGCAAGGTTGTCGCATAGAGACGGGAAGTAGGGGAGCTTGAGCTATACCTATCATGTGGAAGGCAAGAACTCAAGCCGGAGCTTACTCTCTCATTCAAACTTACGTCACCTCTTTCACTCCCCGGCCTTTTAGCTGCGAAAGGAAAGCCAACAGCATGAGGAGTTTCAGGCCTGGGAAGAGAGATTCCTGGTCCATAGGCCGTAGGAATCCGCTGATGGTCCTTACAGATATCATCCCATTTCCTTTCTATTGCTAAGACGGTGGATTTTGATGCAGCTTTGTCATCCTTGGTGGTCTGCATCAAATAGAGAACACATTAAGAAAAAACTAATACAAGCAGAAATATCCAATGAAATGTCTAGTTTCTCAGAGCAAAAGGGTATGAATGGTATAGATTAGACCAAAACTGGTTACACACCTCAGGTGCAACATTCTCGGTTCTGTTCGAGTCAAAATCGGCCATTTGTAAGCAGGTAGGCAAACTCGTAGAACACTTATCAACCATTGAAGCAGAACTTCCTCCTTGCCATGCAGCAGAAATTTCCCGTTCACAATTCTCGTTGCACTCGCCACAACGAGTGAAGCACTGGTTCATGACTGGCAATGGACTTTTGAAGTCGGACGGTCTCGAGAAGAAACCAGCAAAAGGAACAAATGATCCCATCAAACTAGAAGTAAACATTGCACAAGGAACTATTAGAATGAGTTTTCAAACATGAATGCAATGAAAGAAATACAGGCAAGTGCTTGTATGTCAGCCAATGAAAAAAAAAAACACAACCAAGTGAACAAGCAGGACCAATTCGTTGCATTACATGTTCCTACATCACAGGATGTCGCCTAATGGTCAGATTTGCTCATTTACATGTCGCAATGAGAATTATATGCCTTGTTCACTCTACTAGTTCATCATGACTTAAGTCGACAGATGAATTTATACAAGATCGTGACTAGGCTACGTTTCACCAACACATTATGTCATCATATCAGTTGCTTGGATTCGATCTCGCTCTAGTGATCAACTATCGCTATCACTTCTACACCATTGACATCAAGAACAAATGCAGAACCACAGAACCATAAAGAACTCATAGAAGCACAACAGCAATACACAATCATCCACCATTGTAAGATACTAACAATTGCTTCGAACCTCGATTTAGACGAAGTGATTGGAAGAGGCTGCAAGTCCCAATCCTTCTCAATCGGCGGAAACCGCTCCAGAAACCTCGAATACGTCTCATAAACCGCAGCCGAACCCATCAACCACATCTTCTCCCTTCGAACCCTCATCAAACCGCTCAACTTCAACACTAAGCGATTCAGAGCGTCCTTCGCCACGCCCCCCTCCACCAACGCCTCCAATCCTCCAATGCTCACAACCACACCAGCAACTCCACTCCTCTCTAACATCATCTCCAACTCCTTCGCCTTCGCCTCTACCGCCTCCTCACCACCGTCACCATTTCTAACTAACTCCTTGATATCATTCTCCACAGAAATGAATCTCAATCCATGGATTTCACTAGGAAGCTCAGAGTTCCTCCCTTTCTCAACACACTCCCTGAATCTCGACAACGCGTCGACGCCACCAACTCCGACGAGCACCGGATTCCTCCCGCTCTTTCGAATCATCACTTCCCCGATCCTCTTACAGTACTCGTCTCGATTCGAATCCAATGGAATCGGAAGCATACCATGACTCCGCGCTCCGAACTCCAACAAGTTACATAGAAACAACAGCGGACACCGCGCACGGAGATTGAAGGACGGCGACGACGGAGGATGGATGATGGCGAGCTTGATGTCGCAGCTCCGAAACCCTGCCTCGCCGAACACTCGATTGACCACCGGATCGTCGAGGATCGAAAGCACGAACTGCTTCAACTCGACCTTGATCGAAGTAATCGAGACCGGATTCCCCTGAATCGAACTCAGATGATGATGATGATGATGATGATGATGATAGATCTCCGGTTGCCGTCTCTGGTTCGCCTGCGACCTCTTAATCGCCGCCATCAGCGAGTTAGAAATCGGAGGCGAGAAAGCATCATCGCCGACGTCGTTGTTGTTGTTGTGAGTGCTGTGTTTAGAGGTTGGGAGGCGATCGAGGGAGACGCCGACGGAGAGGTCGAGAGCGCGAAACTGGAGGCGAGGGGAGAAGTTAGCGGTCGTGGAGCGGGCGGCGCGTGAGCAGGCGGAGGAGAAGAGGGAGGAAGGGGAGGAGAGGAAGGCGGAGACGACGTGGAGTGACGTCGTCTGAGCGTGATTGCGGCGGCGAGCGACGGCGACGGCGTCATCGAGTGCACGCGCCGCCTCGTCAGTCAGGCATTGACGCGCGGCGGGGACCGGCGTCGGCATAGAGGAGGGACTGGAGGGTAAATTTTTGGAAGTTGAAGGATTTATAGGGAGATATTGAATAAGATTTCGGGGGATGATGAGAGTAAAATATTGATTGGGAGCAGTGATATGATATGGTGAAGTGAAACACTTTGTTTATTTGGAGTTTGAGGGGAGAGGAGAAGAGTGGGGGAAGAGAGAAGGGGTGAAACGAAAGGGAAAATTCTGGTGGCAGGCAGAAAATGGTGCAGCTTTCTGTGTCAAATGTTTTATGATGGATGGTTCAACAGAATCCTTCACTATCTTCTCTTTTTGTTTCTTTTTATATCTTGAGTGGAAAAGGTTTTATGTTCTACTACAATAATCACTGTCCGTTCAATCTAAATATCCAATTTGTGAGATGTTGGTTAGTATTCCTTCGTCCTAAAATTTACTCCCTCCCTTATCAGTTAATCAAAACATTTCAATTCCACGTTAGGATTGATATGAATATTAAATTTATATAAATTTTAATAAAAAATGAATATTTTTTTAATGATTTTGGATTTTATCGTAACAATGTGAGATGAATTAATGGATATATTATAACATATAAAATTGATTTGATTTTTTTATATTAAAAAATTATAAAAAATGAAAATATTATATTTATTTTGAAATAGGTCAAAAAAAATATTTCAATTAATTTGGGGTCAAGGAATACACTATTTTTTTTACATTGAAAATTTTCAAATAAATTAAAATTTTCTTTTTTATTAAAATATCAAAACATTTTTATTTCTTATCTTATAACACGTCAACTCATACTATTATCTTTTTCTTTTTGTTCTCACTCCTCTAATTCACACAGGATAAAAGACAAAAAAATCTTTATATTACACCATACTTAATAAAATTGGTTGACTTTATATGATAATTTATGTGTGCATTGATTTTTTTGTAATTACTATATTTTACTCTGTGACTTATGTGAATGAGATGAATGGGTTTAAAATTTTTCCGATAGTTAAAAACTAAAATCAAAAAATATCAAAATATGTGTTATTATATTTATCTTGACAGGCCCAGAGGATCCTCATAAGGTGCTAAAACTCTGAGTGCATAGTAAGTTAAAGTGTTACTCCTACCTACCTCACGTGATATATATAGGTAAGTTTGCGAAACAAATTTTGATTCGTGATACAAATCTTAAGTTACGTTAAAATCTCTATTCCGTATATGACGATAATGAGTATTTTTCCTTCAAAGCAGGAATCACTATCCATTTGCTTGTTTTGGTCTTGTACTTCGACACTACTCGTTCAACTTTAGTCAGAGCACTGCTCCATGCTTTCCTTTTCTCTATATTTAATAAAAGGCCTTGGTTCGTCAAGTCTGTCCGTAAAATATATGTTTCATATATCTTCGTTTTGCTTAATCAATTAGGTCCTACGTACCATCAACATAACGAAATATCCTCAGAATTCAATCAGCTCCATTTTTAACTCCTCGAAATACGTGTTCGCTTACGTTTTTCTTGTAACCTTTTGATAAGAAAATGTAGCGCACAAGATTTTCAGAATAGATACTATACCAAAGTGGGTGACTATGATGAGCCTAATTGACATGAATGTGAAAGTGTGGAAAAGAGAATAAAGTGACACAAATATTCCACTTTTAGACAAACTCATTAGCTGAAAAAAGGGGGCTTTTCCTTTAAGCTGATGTTGTTGTAGTGCAGTTGGTAACCAGGCAATTCGCACTTGGGTCCTCTCACGTTCTGTAGAATTCCACTTTCACTTGCTTTTTTTCAATTTGACGTTTCGTCTTTAAAAAATAAAATAAAATAATCAGTTTCTAAAGCTCCTTTCCTTGCTAAGGGGGAAATAATTGCATCGCATTCAAAGACTTCCTTAAAAAATTGTTATGGTGTTTATGAGTTTCAGACTTCAATATTTCCATATTTTCAATAAATTTTTTTGATCCAGATTAAACAGTTTTGTCTTTTTAATTAGTTATCAAGGATTTGATATAGAGAATGGATCAGAAAAAACACCATAACTCCTCATCTTACTGAGGTAGTGAGAGCTTCAATTCCAGTAGCATAAGTATATTGAACATTCATGTCACTATAGAATAGGGGATGTGTGGTTGATTTAATCGTGGTCTTTATTGATTGACATTTCATATATTTGAAATTCAATGATTTTTTAAATTTAAAATTGGGAAAAAAAATATGATTTTAAAATTTTCTATCAATTAAAAACAACAGTGTCAACAAACTTTTATATCAACTCCTTTTTTTTTCATAGAGTTTAGCCCTTAACGTCTGTCTAAACCTCATGAGAATTTTCCCATAAGTCTATTACTG